>MDKJ01138958.1:0-14658 GCA_005239525.1 Nicotiana knightiana
AGGCATGACTCGCGGAATTCCAGTTTAATTTCCATAAAATGCCAAAAATGTAACTTGGTCATTCCGAAGCGTTGGTTATGGTTCCTTGGATCATATTTGATGTCCCGGAAAAATATCAAGTGATCCGATACCTGCTCCGTACCACGGCGTCGGGCTTGGGCCACGATAGGCGATAATACAGGCTCGACTGGCAAGAATTCTAGTTTAATTGCCATAAAATGCCAAAAATATGTATTTTGGTCCTTTTGAAGCATTGGTTTTGGTTCGTTGGGTCGTATTTGATGTCCCGGACAAGTATCACGTGATCGGGTACGGGCTCCATACCACGGCGTCGGGCTTGGTCCACGACAGGCGAAAATACAGGCATGAATGGCAGAATTCCAGTTTAATTGCCATAAAAGGCCAAAAATTTTAATTATGTCATTTTGAAGCATTGGTTATGGTTCCTTGGGTGGTATTTGATGTCCCGGACAAATATCAGGCGATCCAGTACCGGATCTGTACCACAGCGTCGGGCTTAGGCCACGGCATGCGATAATATAGGCACGACTGGCAAATTTCCATTTTAATTGCCATAAAATGCCAAAAATGTAATTTGGTCATTTCGAAGCGTTGGTTATGGTTCCTTGGGTCGTATTTGATGTCCCAGAAAAATATTTGCGATCCAGTTCCGGCTCCATACCACGGAGTCGGGTTTGGGCCGCGGCAGATGATAATACAGGCACGACTAGCAGAATTCTAGTTTAATTGCCATAAAATGCCAAAAATGGAATTTGGTCATTTTGAAGTGTTAGTTATGGTTCCTTGGGTCGTATTTGATGTCTGGACAAATATCAGGCAATCCGGTACGGGCTACCTACCCCGGCGTCGGGCTTGGGCCGCAGCAGGCGATAATACAGGCACAATTGGCGGATTTCCTGTTTAATTGCCATAAAATGCCAAAAATGTAATTTTGTTATTTCTAATTGGTTATGGTTCCTTGGGTCGTATTTGATGTCCTTGAAAAATATCAGGCGATCAGATTCCGGCTCTGTACCACGGCGTCGGGCTTGGGCCTCGACAGGCGTAATACACGCACGACTGGCGGAATTTTAGTTTAATTGCCGTAAAATGCCAAAAAAGGTAATCTGGTCATTTCGAAGCATTGTTTATGGTTCCTTGGTTTGTATTTGATGCCCAGACAAATATCAGGTGATCCGGTTCCAGCTCCGAACCACGGCGTCGGGCTTAGGCCAAGGTATGCGATATTATAGGCACGACTAGCGGAATTCCAATTTACTTGCCAGAAAATATAATTTGGTCATTTCGAAGCATTGGGTATTGTTACTTGGGTCATATTTGATTTCCCGGTAAAATATCAGACGATCCGCTACCGGCTCCGTACCACGGCGTTGGGCTTGGGCCACGGCAGGCGATAATACAGGCATGACTGGCGGAATTCTAGTTTAATTGCCATAAAATGCCAAAAATGTAACTTTATCATTTCGAAGCGTTGGTTATGGTTCCTTGGGTCGTATTTGATGTCCCGGACAAATATCAGGCGATTCGGTACTGGCTCCATACCACGGCGACAGGCTTGGGCCATGGCATGCGATAATACAGGCACGACTGGCGGAATTCTAGTTTAATTGCCATAAAATGCCAAAAAATATAATTTGGTTATTTTGAAGAGTTGGTTATGTTTCCTTGGGTCGTATTTGATGTCCCGGACAAATATCAGGTGATCCGGTATGGGCTCCGTACCACGGCGTCAGGGTTGGGCCGCGACAGGTGATAACACAGGCATAACTGGCGGATTTCCAGTTTAATTGCCATAAAATTCCAAAAATGTAATTTGGTCATTTCGAATAGTTGGTTATGGTTCCTTGGGTCGTATTTGATGTCCCGGAAAACAATCGGTGATCCAATTCTGGCTCCGTACCACGGCGTCGGGCTTGGGCCACGTCAGGCGATAATACAGGCACGAATGGTGGAATTCTAGTTTAATTCCCATAAAATGCCAAAAAATGTAATTTGGTCATTTTGAAGTGTTGGTTATAGTTCCTTGGGTGGTATTTGATATCCCGAACAAATATCAGGCAATCAGGTATCGGCTCCCTACCACGGCGTCGGGCTTGGGCCATGACATGCGATAATACATGCACGACTGGCGGAATTCCATTTTAATTGCCATAAAATGCCAAAAAATGTAATTTGGTTGTTTCGAAGCGTTGGTTATGGTTCCTTGGGTCGTATTTGATGTCCCTCACAAATATCAGGTGATCCAGTACCGGCTCTGTACCACGGCATTGGGCTTGGGCCACGGTAGACGATAATACAGGCACAACTGAAAGAATTCCAGTTTAATTGCCATAAAATGACAAAAAATGTCACTTGGTCATTATGAAGCATTGGTTATGGTTCCTTGGGTCATATTTTATGTCACGCAATAATACTAGTCAATTTGGTACCGGATCCGTACCACGGCAGGTGATAATACATGCACGACTGGCGGAATTCCAGTTTAATTTCCATAAAATACCAAAAAAGGTAGTTTGCTAATTCAAAGCATTGGTTGTGGTTCCTTGGGTCGTATTTGATATCTCGAACAAATATCAAGCAATCCGGTATCGGCTCCGTACCACGGTGTCGAGCTTTGGCCATCACAGGCGATAACACAGGCACGATTGGCGGAATCCTACTTTAATTTCTATAAAATGCCAAAAAGGTAGTTTTGTAATTTCGAAGCGTTGGTTATGGTTCCTTGGTTCGTATTTGATGTCCCGGACAAATGTCAAGCGATCCGGTTCCGACTTTGTACCACGATGTCGGGCTTGGGCCAAGGCATGCGATAATACAGGCACGACTGGCGGAATTCTAGTTTAATTGCCATAAAACACCACAAAATGTAATTTTGTCATTTAGAAGCGTTGGTTATGATTCCTTGGGTCGTATTTGATTTCCCGGAAAAATATCAGGCAATCTGGTATCGGCTTCGTACCACAGTGTTGGGCTTGGGCCACAGTAGGCGATAATACAGGCACGATTGGCAGAATTCTAGTGTATTTGCCATATAATGCCAAAAATGTAACTTGGTCATTTCGCAGCGTTGGTTACGGTTCCTTGGGTAGTATTTGATGTCCTGCAAAAATATCAGGCGACTCGGTACCGGCTCCGTACCACAGCGTCGGGCTTGGGCCATGGTAGACGACATACATGCACGACTGTCGGAATTCCATTTTAATTGCCATAAAATGCCAAAAATTTAACTTGGTCATTTTGTAGCGTTGGTTATGGTTCCTTGGCTCGTATTTATGTCCAGCACAAATATCAGTTGATTCGGTACCAGCTCCGTACCACGGCGTCGGGCTTGGGCCACGCCAGACGATAATACAGGCACGACTAGCGGAATTCCACTTTAATTGCCATAAAATGCAAAAAATGTAATTAGGTCATTTCGAAGTGTTGGTTATGGTTCCTTGGGTAGTATTTGATGTCCCGGACAAATAACAGGCGATCCGGTTCCAACTCCGTACTGCAGCGTCGGGCTTGGGCCATGGCAGGTGATAATACATGCACAACTTGCGGAATTCCAGTTTAATTTCTGTAAAATGCCAAAAAATGTACTTTAGTCATATCGAAGCGTTGGTTATAGTTCCTTGGGTCGTATTTGATGTCCCGAACAAATATCCAGTGAACCGGTGCTGGCTCCGTACCACGGCGTCAGGCTTGGGCCACGGCGGGCGATAATACATGCACCACTTGCGGAATTCCATTTTAATTGCCATATAATGCCAAAAAATGTAATTTGGTAATTTCGAAGCATTGTTTATGGTTCCATGGGTCTTATTTGATGTCTTGGACAAATATCAGGCGATCCGGTACCATCTCCGTACCACGGCGTCGATCTTGGGCCATGGCAGGGGATAATACAAGCACGATTTGCGAAATTTTAGTTTAATTGCCATGAAATGCCAAAAAAAGTACTTTGGTCATTTCAAAGTGTTGGTTATGGTTCCTTGGGTCGTATTTGATGTCCCGCACAAATATCAGTCAATCTAGTACCGACTCCGTACCACGGCGTCGGGCTTGGGCCGCGACAGACGATAATACAGACACGACTAGTGGAATTCCACTTTAATTGCCATAAAATGCAAAAAAAATTAATTAGGTCATTTCGAAGCGTTTATTATGATTCCTTGGATCGTATTTTATGTCCCGAACAAATATCAGGCGATCCGGTGTCAGCTCTGTACCGCAGCGTCGGGCTTGCGCCATGGCAGGCAATAATACATGCACAACTTGTGGAATTCCAGTTTAATTGCCATAAACTGCCAAAAATGTACTTTGATCATATCGAAGCATTGGTTATGGTTCCTTGTGTCGTATTTGAAGTCCCGCACAAATATCAGGCAATCCGGTACCGGCTCCATACCACGGTGTCGGGCTTGGGCCACCGCAGGCGATAATACATGCACGAGTTGCGAAATTCCATTTTAATTGCCATAAAATGCCAAAAATGTAATTGGGTCATTTTGAAGCATTAGTTATCGTTCTATGGGACATATTTGATGTCCCGGACAAAAATCAGCGATCTGTTACCGGATCCGTACCACGGCATCGAGCTTGGGCAATGGCAGGCAATAATACAAGCACGATTGGCAGAATTCTAGTTTAATTGCCATAAAATGCCAAAAAATATACTTTGTTCATTTTGAAGTGTTGGTTATTGTTCCTTGGGTCGTATTTGATGTCCCGGAAAAAAATCAGGCGATCTGGTACCGGCTCCGTACCACGGAGTCAAGGTTGGGCCAAGGAAGGCGATAATACAGGCACGACTGGCGGAATTCCAGTTTAATTGCCATAAAATGCCAAAAAGTGTAATATGATCATTTCGAAGCATTGGTTATGGTTCCTTGGGTCGTATTTGATGTCCCGGACAAATATCAAGTCATCCGGTACCGGCTCCGTACCACGACGTCGGGCGTGGTCCATGGCAGGAAATAATACAGACATGACTGGTGGAACTCCAGTTTAATTGACACAAAATGCCAAAAAATGTAATTTGGTCATTTCAAAGCATTGATTATGGTTCCTTGGTTTGTATTTGATGTCTCGGACAAATATAAGGCGATCCGGTACCGGCTCTGTACCACGATGTCGGGCTTAGGCCACGACAGGCGTTAATACTGGCACGAGTGGCAAAATTCAAGTTTAATTGCCATAAAATACCAAAAAGTCTAACTTGGTCATTTCGAAGCGTTGCTTATGGTTCCTTGGGTCGTATTTGTTGTCCCAGACAAATATCAGGTTATCCGGTACCGGCGATAATATAGGCACAACTGGCAGAATTCCAGTTTAATTACCATAAATTTCCAAAAAATGCAAAAAAATGTAATTTGGTCATTTCGAAACGTTGGTTATGGTTCCTTGGGTCGGATTCGATTTCCCACACAAATATAGGGCACTCCGGTACCGGATCCGTACCAGGACGTCGGGTTTGGGCCAGGGCAGGGGATACTATAGACACGACGGGTAGATTTCCAATGTAATTGCCATAAAATGCCAAAAATTTAATTCGGTCATTTTGAAGTGTTGGTTATGGTTTCTTGGGTCGTATGTGATGTCCCGGACAAATATCAGGCGCTCTGGCAGCGGCTTCGTACCACGGCGTCATGCTTGGGCCACGACAGGCGATAATACAAGCACGACTGGCGGAATTCCAGTTTAATTGCCATAAAATGCCATAAAATGTAATTTGGTCATTTCGAAGCATTTGTTTTGGTTCCTTGGGTCGTATTTGATGTCCCGGATAAATATCAGGCGATCCCATACGGGCTCCATACCACGGCGTCATGCCTGGTTATTTTGAAGTGTTGGTTATGGTTACTTGGGTCGTATTTGATTTCCTGAACAAATATCAGGAGATCCAGTACCGGCTCCACACTACGGCGTCGGGCTTGGGCTCAGGCAGGCGATAATTTAGGCACGACTGGCGGAATTCCAGTTTAATTGCCATAAAATTCCAGAATATGTAATTTGGTCATTTCGAAGTGTAGGTTATGGTTACTTGGGTTGTATTTGATTTCCCGGATAAATATCAGGCGATACGGTACCGGTTTCGTACCACGGCGTCGGGCTTGGGCTCGGGCAGGCGATAATTTAGGCACGACTGGCGGAATTCCAGTTTAATTTCCATAAAATGCAAGAAAATATAATCTGGTCATTGTGAAGGTTGTTTATGGTTTCTTGGGTCATATTTGATGTCCTGGATAAATATCAGGTGATCCGGTACCGGCTCCGTACCACGGGGTCGGGCTTGAGCCATGGCAGACGATAATACAAGCACGATAGGCGGAATTCCAATTTAATTGCACTAAAATGCCAAAAAATGTAATTTGGTCATTTCGAAGCATTGGTTATGGTTCTTGGGTCGTAGTTGATGTCCCGGGCTCCGTACCACGGCGTCGGGCTTGGTCCATGACAGGCGACAATACAAGCACGACTGGTGGAATTCCAGTTTAATTGCCATAAAATGTCAAGAAAGGTAGTTGTTAGTTATGGTTTCTTGGGTCATATTTGATGTCCCAGATAAATATTTGGCGATCCGGCACCGGATCCGTACAACGGCGTCGGGCTTGGGCCAGGGCAGGCGATACTACAAGCACGGCTGGCGTAATTCCAATTTAATTGCCATAAAATGCCAAAAAATATAACTCAGTCATTTTGAAGCGTTGGTTATGGTTCCTTGGGTCATATTTGATGTCATGGACAAATATCAGGCGATTCAGTACCGGCTCCATACCACGGCGTTCGGCTTGGGCCATGGCAGGCGATAATACAGGCACGACTGGCAGAATTTCAGTTTAATTACCATAAAATGCCAAAAATGTAATTTCATCATTTCAAAGCATTAGTTATGGTTCCTTGGGTCGTATTTGATGTCCCAGACAAATATCAGGCAATCCGGTACCGGCTCGGTACCACGGTGTCGGGCTTGAGCTATGGTAGGCGATAATACGTGCACGACGGCCGAATTCCAATTTAATGTCCATAAATTGCAGAAATATGTAATTTGGTCATTTCGAAGCGTTGGTTATTGTTACTTGGGTCGTATTTGATTTCCTAGACAAATATCAGGCGATCCAGTACCGGCTCCGTACCACGGTGTCAGGCTTGGGCATGGCAGGCGATAATTCAGGCACGACTGGCGGAATTCCAGTTTATTGCCATAAAATGCCAGAAAATATAATTTGGTCATTTCTTCCTCGGGTCGTATTTGTTGTCCCGTACAAATATCATGCGATCTGGTACCATCTCCGTACCAAGGCGTCTGTCCTGGACCATAGCAGGCGATAATACACGCACGACTAGCAGAATTCTAGTTTAATTTTCATAAAATGCTAAAAAATGTAACTTGATCATTTCGAAGCGTTAGTTATGGTTCCTTGGGTCGTATTTGATGTCCCGTACAAATATCATGCGATACGGTACCGGCTCCGTACCAAGGCGTCCGGCCTGGACCATGGCAGGCGATAATACAAGCACGACTGACGGAATTCCAGTTTAATTGCCATAATATGCCAAATATTGTAACTTGATCATTTCAAGGCATTTGTTATGGTTATTTGGGTCGTATTTGTTGTCCCAGACAAATATCATGCGATCCGGTACCGGCTCCGTACCAAGGCGTCCGGCATGGACCATGGCAGGCGCTAATACAGGCACGACTAGCGGAATTCCAGTTTAATTGCCATAAAATGCCAAAAATTGTAACTTCATCATTTCGAAGAATTGGTTCTGGTTCCTTGGGTCGTATTTGATGTCCCGGAAAAATATCATGCGATTTGGTACCGGCTACGTACCAAGGCGGCTTGCTTGGAGCATTGCAGGCGATAATAGAAGCACGACTGGCGGAATTCCAATTTAATTGCCATAAAATGCCATGAATTGTAACTTGATCATTTCAAAGCGTTGGTTATGGTTCTTTGGGTCGTATTGGATGTCCCAAAAAAATATCATGCGATCCGGTACCGGCTACGTACCAAGGCGTCCGACCTGAACCATGGCAAGCGATAATACAGGCACGACTGGCGCAATTCCAGTTTAATTGCCATAAAATGCCAAAAAATGTAACTTAATCATTTCAAAGAATTGGTTATGGTTCCTCGGTCGTATTTGTTTTCCCGTAAAAATATCATGTGATCCGGTACCGACTCCGTACCAAGGCGTCCGGCCTGGACCATGACAGGCGATAATACAGGCACGACTGGCGGAATTCAAGTTTAATTTTCATAAAATGCCAAAAAATGTAGCTTGATCATTACGAAGCGTTGGTTTTGGTTCCTTGGGTCGTATTTGATGTCCCGGATAAATATCATGAAACTCGGTACCGGCTCCGTACCAAGGCGTCCGACGTGGACCATGGAAGGCGATAATACATGCACGACTGGCGGAATTCCTATTTAATTGCCATAAAATGCCAAAAAATGTAACTTGATCATTTTGAAGCGATGGTTATGGTTCCTTGGGTCATATTTGATGTCCCGGACAAATATCATGCGACCCAGTACTGGCTCCGTACTAAGGTGTCCGGCCTGGACCATGGCAGGCGATAATACAGGCACGACTGACGGAATTTCAGTTTAATTGACATAAAATGCCAAAAATTGTAACTTGATCATTTTGAAGCGGTGGTTATGGTTCCTTGGGTCGTATTTGATTTCCCGGAAAAATATCATGCAATCCGGTACCGGCTACATACCAAGGCATCCGGCCTGGACCATGGCAGGCGATAATACAAGCACGATTGGCGGAATTCCAGTTTAATTGCCATAAGATGCCAAAAAATGTAACTTGATCATTTAGAAGCATTGGTTATGGTTCCTTGGGTCGTATTTGATCTCCTGGACAAATATCATGCAATCCGGTACCGGCTCCGTACCAAGGCATCCGGCCTGGACCATACTAGGCGATAGTACAGGCACGACATGCGGAATTCCAGTCTAATTTCCATAAAATGGCAAACAATTCCAGTTCTTTGGGTCGTATTTGATGTCCCGGAGAAATATTGTTGACCCAAGTCACTGCATAGTTTTGAAGATTGACAAATGTCTGAACAGTTGAACCAGGTCAATCAGAGCACACAGACTTGACCTGATGTGTTGACACATGAACCGTATATACATAGGAGATAATTGTGATTGTGAAGTATCAATGAACCAAGAGATTGTCTCCTAATGCGAAAAGGTTGCAAATTGATAAAAGGACAGAAGTTGTATTCACCAAGGAAAGAAACAAAGGAAGGAAGTTGAGTTTAATACGAACTCGTTCACCCAAGAAGAGTTGGACTAGAACTGAACAACAAACTCAATTCCTGACCTCTATAAATACTTGAAGTATTCTTTGTTGAAGGAGACGCACAAGTGCAGAAGTGAATCAAGATCTGAAAGTAAAATTCCCAGAGATTTTGCAAGCAGATTTACTGTGCAATACAAAGGCTACAGACCAGCTAGAAGAACCAGTTCCATCTGTTTTTATTTGAGTCTAGTTGGTTGTAGTAGGAGTTTTTATATTGTATCTTTTCAGCTTTAATAGAAGCAATTGTAATAGGTACACTGTGTTCAAGTTAGAGTTAACTTGAAGCTGGTAGAAATTAGCTAGAGGTAAGTTACTACGTAGGGTTAGAGTTAATCCTAGGATTACAAAAGAGTTTATTTTGTAAGTCCGTTTGGCTCAGAGTTTTAGTGAAGTGTTTGAGAAAATCCTACTAAGGAGTAGGTTGTGGTTTTTTTCACCTTTTGAGCCAGGTGTTTTCCACGTAAAAATCTCTGTGATTTTAATTTACTGCTTTTATTATTCCGCAATAGTAGAAGTTGGAACATCAAGAATAACCAGGTTCTTCTAGTGAGACAACACTCGAAAATTGGGTTTCACACAATTAACTTATTTTTTTGTGTGGTATTGACGTCTAAAACATCAATTGGTATCAGAGCAAGTTATCCTTGATAGGCTAACACCTTGGAAAACATCAAGATGAGTGCACTACCTGGAAACCGGGAGGGTCAATCAACTGCAAGGCCACCACTCTTCAATGGCCAGTATTACTCTTGGTCGAAAAATAGGATAAAGGATCACCTGATTGGAGAAGACTATGAACTCTGGGACATAGTCACTGATGGTCCTCTAGCTACCATGAAGAAGATTTCAGAAGGTGTAGAGGTACCAAAGACAAGAGTTGATTGCACTGCTGAGGATTTGAAGAAGTGGGAAAAGAATGCAAAGGCTAAAACGTGGTTAGTGTGTGGACTAGGTCCAGACGAGAATAGAAGAACCCAAAATTGCACCACTACCAAAGAGATTTGGGATACCTTACACGTAGCCCATGAAGGAACACCTCAAGTAAAAAGGTCAAGAGGTACTTTACTATACTCTCAGTATGAAAACTTCATTATGAAATAAGGAGAGACTATCCAAGAGTTGTACACAAGGTTCACAACCTTGACTAATAAACTGAAGTCTCTTGGAAGAGTCATTCTTGAAGAGGACAGGGTTGAAAAGATCCTGACAAGGGTCTTGCCAATTTCCTGGGAAAGCAAAATCACTGATATCCAGGAATCCAAAAATATGGCAACCCTGAGATTGGATGAGCTGATTGGAAACCTCACTGCCTATGAACTAAGAAGGCAGACAATGAAGATGGATGGTCCAAAGAAGGAGAGGGGTCTAGCACTGAGAATCACTAAGGGAGCAGACCAGGAGGAAGATGAGATGGCAATGATTACCAAAGAATTTAGAAACTTTCTCATGAGGAAGAAGGGAATCTCTAGAGGAGGAAACTACAACAAACCAAAAGCTCCAGAAAGAAAAACCAACGAGGGATGCTACAAATGTGGTAAGACTGACTATCTTATCAAAAACTGTCCTCAGTGGGAAGTAGAATGGAAAAAGGAGAGATATGAAAGAAGGAACAGGAAGAAGGAACAGGTCCAACCCAAGAAAACCACAACAAAGTCTATGGTTGCTGCTTGGGGGGAAAGTTCAGATGAGGAATCAGAAGATGGGGAGACTGAAGATCAGGCGCTCATGACAATTGGAGAATCTGATGAGGAATCACATGAAGAACCAGAGGTAAGTATCTCCCATCTTAAAAACAAAATAAAGTTCCTATCAAAGGAAAAACTCTCTGAGTTTCTACTTGATTTCATGGAGGATTTTGAGGAATCAACCAAAGAGAAAGATCAACTCTCTAAAGAATGTGCAATGCTAAAAGCAAAGTGCTTGAACCTGGAAATCAGAGTCAGTGAATCTGAAAAGAAAAACACTATCTTGATGAACCAGGTTCTTCCACTTGAGACTGAGATTCTAGACCTAAAATCTGAGAACTTAAAACTGAGACTAGGATCCAGTAAAAAGGCTGTTGATCACTCTCATGTCATGTTAGAGGAAAACTTGGGAAAACTAAAAGATAAAATGTATGCCAAGGATGAACAGATAAGATCACTTAAAGAAAAGCTTGGCAAAATGAAACATGAATTATATAGAACCTGTAAATGGAATAAATCCTCCGATGCCTTGACATGGCTTCAAGAGAATCATAGTAGCAATAGGAGAGGGCTTGGTTTTGGGAGACAATTGCCTAAGTGGGATCCCAAAAGAAAGTATCTCACTCTCCCTGAAAATAAAATCTGCACCCAATGTGGTAAGACTGGCCACTACAAATATGAGTGTACTGCAAAAGAGCAGGCCAGTCGAAAAAATGAGAGGTTTGTCAAAAAGAAAAACTGGCTACCAAATTGGGCCAGAAAAAATTTGATTCATCCATTCTCTCATAGAAAAGGACCCAAACTAGTTTGGGTTCTTAAAACTAACCCCTGATTTCCTTTTGTAGGTACAAGTGAAAGGAAGCAGCCAAATTTGGTTCTTGGATAGTGGCTGCTCTAAGCATATGACAGGGAACAAGGAACATTTCCTTTCACTTGAAAACCTCAAAGGAGGGAATGTATCCTTTGGAAACATAAAGAAAGGTGAAATCATTGGGGTCAACAAGGTAGGTAAAGATGACACACGAACATGTGTAACTGATATATGGCTTGAAATATAGCCTAATCAGTGTGTCACAACTGTGTGACAGAGGTAACCTTGTCGCTTTCACTTCCATAAAATGTTTTGTGATCAACATGATTATTGACAAGATTGTTTTGCAGGGAAAGACAATGAATAATATCTATGTCATAGACTTGTCCACACTGTCTGACGATGAACCCACTTGCCTAAGTGTAATGGACAGTGATCCCCTCCCGTGGCACAAACGACTTGGTCATGCGAGTCTGACTCAGCTTAACAAACTAGTCTCTAAGGACTTAGTGGTAGGACTTCCTAACATTAATTTCAAGGAGGATAAAGTTTGTGAGGCATGTGCCAGGGGGAATCAGGTAAGGTCTGCTTTCAAAAGTAAGAAAATGGTCAGTACCACCAGGACGTTGGAGCTGGTTCATATGGACTTGTGTGGTCCTATGAGAACTCTAAGCAGAGGTGGTAAGAGATATGTGATGGTGCTAGTTGATGATTATTCAAGGTTCACTTAGACCTTATTCCTGGCATCTAAGGATGAAGCATTTGATATGTTCACCTCATTTGTCAAGAAAACTCAAAATCAATTAGGACATCAACTAGCATCAATAAGATCTGACCATGGTACTGAATTTGAGAATGCTAAGTTTGCTGAGTTCTGTGATGAACATGGTGTCAATTACAACTTTTCTGCTCCTACAACCCCACAGCAAAATGGGGTTGTTGAAAGGAAAACCAGAACTCTTGAAGATATGGCAAGAACCATGCTTCTATCTAGCAAACTACCTCATAGCTTCTTGGCAGAAGCAATAAACACTACGTGCTACATAATCAATAGATGCATGAACAGGCCACTGGTGGACAAAGGGAGAAAGCCCAACATATCCCACCTTAGGACTTTCGGATGCAAGTGTTTTGTGCATAATAATGGCAAAGATTCCCTAGGAAAATTTGATCCCAGAAGTGACGAGGGAGTATTATTGGGATATTCATCACATAGCAAAGCTTATAAAATATACAATAAGAGAACTATGTGTGTAGAAGAGAGTGTGCATGCTGTCTTTGATTAAACTAACACTCTTTCTGAGAGACGGGAACCAGAAGACGAGGAGCTTGGACTGGAAGCAATGATCACATTGAAGCAAACATGGAAGATGGAACAAGTGATGGACCAGGTGCAACTACCCCAAGCAACATGACAGGGGGAATTCAACATGTGCAACCTGGCCCTGAGCCTACTCCATAGCAACAAGACACCATGAAGTTGTCTAGGAATGAATAGATGGTACTCAAACCACACATATATCATAGTTCTCATCCTCGTGAGAACATAATAACAAATTTGACATCTGGAATCAAAACAAGATCATCCTTGAAAAATCTATGTGCGTTTGATGCATTTTTATCCATGATCGAACCAAAGAACATTGGAGAAGCCCTACAAGATGTTGATTGGGTAAATGCCATGCAAGAAGAGCTAAATCAGTTTGAAAGAAATCAAGTATGGCACTTGGTACCTAAGCCACTACACATATCAGTGATTGACACCAAGTGGGTCTTCAGGAACAAGCTCGATGAGGATGGAACTATTACAAGAAATAATGCAAGACTAGTTGTTCAAGGATATAGTCAAGAAGAGGGAATTGACTATGATGAGACCTTTGCCCCTGTGGCAAGACTGGAGGCAATCAGACTTCTTATAGCATTTGCTGCACACATGGAATTCACTCTTCATCAGATGGATGTTAAGAGTGCCTTTCTCAATGGCTATCTGAAGGAAGATGTATTTGTCAAGCAGCCTCCAGGTTTTGAAAGCAAGGAGTCACATGACCATGTATACAAACTCGAAAAAGCTCTGTATGGTCTCAAACAAGCACCAAGAGCATGGTACGAACGATTGTCAAAGTTCCTGCTAGAACATGGGTAAAAACGAGGCAAAATTGACAGTACCGTGTTCTTAAAGGAAAAGGGTAAGGATCTCGTAGTTGTGCAAATATACGTGGATGATATTATATTTGGGGCGACTTTTGAAAAATTGAGCAAGGAATTTGCTATGCTGATGGGGAGTGAGCTTCAGATGAGTATGATGGGTGAGTTAACCTTCTTCTTAGGCTTGAAAATCAAGAAAAACCCACATGGAAAAATGATTCATCGACAAAAGTATGTAAAATAACGGCTCAAGAAGTTTAAAATGGAGGACTCCAAGGAAATAGACACTCCCATAGCCACAACTACAAAACTGAATGTGGATGAACCTGGTTCATCCGTTGATCAGAAGCTCAACTGATGAATGATTGGGTCTCTGCTATATCTCACTATCAGCAGACCTGATATTGTGTTCAGCGTGGGATTGTGTGCTAGATTTCAAGCAAAATCAAAGGAGTCCCACCTCACTGCTGTTAAGAGAATTTTGAGATATTTGAAAGGCACTACTGATTTGTGCCTTTGGTATCCTAAAGATAGTAATTTCGACCTTGTAGGATATGCTGATGCTAATTATGCAGGCTTCCTGGTTGACAGGAAAAGTACTTCAGGCATGGCTCACTTTTTGGGCTCTTGCCTTGTCTCTTGGGCCACCAAGAAACAGAATTCAGTAGCCTTGTCTAC
>ML383786.1:4292-16546 GCA_005239525.1 Nicotiana knightiana
AGAAGGCAAGAAAACAGTTCAAGCACTTCGCCGCAAAGCTGCACGGTACTGCCTCATTCGCAACTCATTATATCACAAGATGTTCGGAGGGCCCCTAGCAAAATGCCTCGGACCTAACCAAACGGAGTTTGTGATGAAAGAAGTCCACGAAGGACACTGTGGAAATCACTCAGGGGCGAGATCCTTGGTAAAAACCCTAATCAGAGCTGGATACTATTGGCCTAAGATGGAAGAAGAGGCCGAGAACTTCGTATCCAAATGCGACAGATGCCAAAGGTTTGCCAATAACATGCATCGACTAGCCGAATTATTGCATCAAATAATATCCTAATGGCCCTTCATGAAATGGGGTATGGACATAGTGGTACCTCTTCCCACAACTAAAGGACATGTACGGTTTTTGCTCGTGCTAACCGACTATTTTACAAAATGGGTAGAGGCAGAAGTGTTCAAATAGGTGCGAGAAAAGGAAGTTAAAAGCTTCTTATGGCGAAACATAATATGCCACTTTGGGATACAAAAGGAGATCGTGTGTGATAATGTCCCACATTTCATAGGCTCGCAAATCACAGAATTCTTCGAAAGATGGCAAATCAAACGGATCACTTCAACACCATACCACCCCGTGGCTAATGGTCAAGCTGAGTCAACGAATAAAGTCATCATTAACAATCTAAAGAAACGGCTAGATAAAGCCAAGGGAAACTGGCCTGATGAGTTGGGATACAAAAGGAGATCGTATGTGATAATGGCCCACAATGCATAGGCTCGCAAATCACAGAATTCTTCGAAAGCTGGCAAATCAAACGGATCACTTCAACGCCATACCACCCCATGGCTAATGGTCAAGATGAGTCAATGAATAAAGTCATCATCAACAATCTAAAGAAGCGGCTAGATAAATCCAAAGGAAACTGGCCTGATGAGTTACTAGCGGTACTATGGGCATACAGAACAACTTCAAAAACAACCACGGGAGAAACTCCGTTCGCACTTGTCTATGGCTCAGAAGCCTTAATACCTGTGGAGATTGGCGAACCAAGCATAAGGTTTNAAGCATAGGGTTTACAACAGCCACGGAGGAAGCAAACAACGACGAATTGAGGACCAATCTGGACCTGCTAGAACCACGGAGAGAAGCAACACTAGTACGGATGGCAGCTCAAAAACAAATCATAGAGCGTTATTACAACCGTAAAGTTCATCTCAGGTACTTCAAGATTGGGGACTTTGTCCTCAAAAAAGTCTTTCAATCAATGAAAGAAGCAGGCGCAGGAAAGCTAAGTCCAAACTTGGAAGGACCCTACAAAGTCCGAAGCATAGCTGGGAAAGGCGCCTACGAGATGAAAGCTATAGACGGCAGAATCCTACCAACAAGTTGGAATTCCATCCACTTGAAGAAGTACTAATTCTAAGGAAAAGAAGTACCCCCGGTCATGTATCACACGTTCAATTTTATTTTGAACATTTAAAATTTTATTAACCATTTTAGATGATAGGCATAAAGCTAACCCATCACCAGATGATGATATTAGACCTGCAAAGACGCGAGGAAGTAACTGAATTCCCAGTCTAGGGTTACACTTTCTGATGGACGTTTTAAAGGGTTAAGCAGTCATCATCTAAAAACTATATACCTTCGAGTCCCGCATGTTTTTCCTTTTCAGGAAAAGGACCACAAGGAAGGAATAGTCAAGTGCTCGATATTTCATTCTTCAAAGCTCAAACACTTGGGGGACTATACAGTATGGAAGGCTAAGACGAAGCAAAGAAGACTATCAAAAAGTCAAAACTCAAGCCTAAAGATCCATCTACCCAACAAGTCAAGTGATACGAGCAGAATCGAAAGAGCCGAAGACTCGAATACAAAGCTGAAGACTCAATGAAAAACTGTTACGAATGAAAAACAGTTGTTCTCTTGTATTAACTCAAAAAAACTGTTACATACGAAAAACAGTTACGAAATACAAGTGTACATTAAATCTGTTAAAAGAAAATAATTGCAACATGAGTTTTAGACGATAATCAAACACATGTAAAATGTTGTGGAAGTTCAAAAAAAAATTTCCTCAGAAACATTCTTAAGCATGTGAAAAATTCCTATCACTCTATTGCATTATTACACCATTATGAAGTTGAGACGTCTTCTTCATTAAGTGTCGATCAAAAAGGGGCCTCTTTCATAAGTTTTTCCTACTACAAAAAGGCACACATTTTATATGATACCGTGCCCATTACGAAAAGGTACGAGTAATCTAACGCATTCTATATGCAAAACTCAGAGGTAAAACTAAAACCTCGAGAAATAAAGCATGCAAAAGACTTAAAGAGTAGAACAGAGACTCAATAACAAAAGTCATATTTTGCATTGATATGATAAAACGTCTAAGTAGAAACTAAGTATTAAATTTATACTTACCCGTATATATTGTATTTACATTAAGGTGCCCCTAAGTTGTCAGTTGGGGACTTTAAAAGATCCAAACTTACCCCCGATGGAGCTGGGGGTAACCACTAATCAAATAAAAAAAGAAAAGAAGGGGAACCAACATCTTAATTGTCTTTAGAAGGGAGATCAACTTCTTCGCCGGCAGAGGAAGCAGGAGCAGCTGGATACGAGGGGACTTGAGCAGCAGGAGCCTCACCTTCGGGTGAAGAAAGATTCTTACCTTGTTGAGCTTTCTCCATGGCTTCTTTAATTTTAGTTATTTCAGCGTTAAGGTTGAAACCCTCTTGACTCATTTCTATCAATGTGTCAAGGCGAAAATTCATATACGCCCAACTGACATCGACAGCTGCCGCCTCCTTAAGAGCTTGGTAATCATTCTCCCATATCATAATCTCAGCTCTCAGCCCGTCCCTCTCAGCCTCAATAGCATCTTTGGCAATCCTGAAAGGTGCAACATACCTCTCCAAGAATTGAATTTTGTCCAAGGCATTGTGTAGATCCTCTTGGGTCTGGTCAGAGACTGCACAAGCTCGCCCGAATACTCTTCTTTCTGCTCCAACAAGGCTTTTAAACTCCTAGCTTCTTTTGAGGCACGGGACAACTGCTCGGCAAATGAAGACTCAAGAATGCTCTTGTCTTTGTCTGCCTGGTTAGAAGAAGCCTTCTCCACTGCCAACTCCGCTGCTATGACTCTCATCTGCCGTTCCAAGGTACACTTTTCTTCCTCTAATGCCTCCATGTCGAGCCTGAAGCATTCATATTGCCCCTTCCAGTTATCAACTTCAGCACACCACTCTTTTATTTCTTGCTCCGTGTTAGAAACCCTCTTCATGAGCTCCGACTATAAGATTGATCTACAAAAAGGAAATCAGTTAAATATGACAATTACATGTACGAGCATGAAATGCAAAAAAATATTCTTTACCTTCAAAGATGTATGCACGACCTCATTAGCCCAGGTAAGAGAACTGTGGCTATCCAGTTTGGTCCTCTCTATTGGGCCTATCAAGGGCTTCAGCCACACCTTAGGCTGACCAAATTTCTTAAAAAGACTCCCCCCAGCTGGAACCTCTATTAGAACTTGCCCCATCTCCCTGCTGGAAAACCCTACTTCTCTGACAGAAGGCACAGAAGCATGTACAGATGTAGAAGCCATGGGCATGGAAGTCTGGGGAGCTGAGAAATCCACGGGCAAAGTAGTAATGGCAGCAACAATAGCCAAGGGAGCGGAGGAGGTAATAGGATCAGATGAAGGAACTTCTCTAAAAGAAGGAGGAAGAACGGCCAAGGGAACTTCATTAACATCAGGGCCGAAGCCTTCACGAAACAGATGATCCACAGAATCATGCACAGGAGAGAGAGAAGCATCCTCAGAGGAAGAAGGTGTAACATCAGGCACGGAAGACACTGCCACGGGTGTAGACTCATCGTCTAAAATAACCCTCCTTCTACGTGACCTGTGCACCAAGGTTTCCTTTTCTTCTTCTTCTTCTTCTTCTAAGGTCCTAGACCCACCAACCTTCCTCTTCGAAGAAGAATAACCAACAATAATTTCCTAGGCCTGAGCCAGGGACATTTTGGAAACAGACACAGCAGACACTCCACGGATAGGAAACCCTATAAAAAATAAAGGGTTAAAATGAGAAAGATATTCGAGCAAGGAAAGAAACGAAAAAGAAAGCTTTACTTCCCGTTAGTTTTCACTTTCCAACCGTACTTCCCGGAGAAGTAGTTCCAAGACCTTTCTTCCAACGGAGCAATCGACAACAACTTTTCTACCCAACCATGGATACCAGAGACATTTTCAACAGTACCCATGATTGTTGAAAGAAGAAGAAAAACAGCTATGGTGTTAATAAAACACTTAAAGAAAAAAGGAAGAATAACGAATGTGAGCTAAAATGTACTCACGTGCACGATTCTACTTCTCGGGGAAGGGAAGATTTTCTTCACCTACTAAACCAGCAGTGGGCGCAACAACGTACTGAAGGTACCAACTTCTATCCTTATTGTCTTCAGGGGTTACCAGCACTCTTTTACTTCTGGCAGCCAGAGTAAAAATCCCTTGATGAAATAAGGCAGGAGAATAAAGATGAATGAGATGATCAAAGGTAAAAGGAACTGAGGCTAAAGTAGCTAAACATCTGAGACACGCAACAACCCGCCACACAAGAGGACAAACTTGTCCTAATCACTTTGAAGAAACGATAGATTTCGATGATGACTGGGTCAATAAGAGGTTTAAACCCTAAAGTAAAAGGGTAGGTATAAACGTAAGAATACCCCGTCTTGTAAGACGTTATTCTTTGGTTCTCATTTGGAACGATGATAGGAAAATCCAAGAACATTCCCTGTGAACAAGGGGAACTAAACCTTCAGTAATAAAGGTAGGGTACCTATCAGCACTATCAAGGGATAACGACTGATCAACAAGGACTTGACTAGCCCCAGTGAAGGTAAACTCAGCAGGAATTATTTCATCCACTCGTGGTTCGCGTAAGGGTTCATGATGTTCTCTACCCCTAGATGAAGATCTGGAAGCCCTAGCTCTTGGAGAAACTAAAGACCTAGCAGAAGGAGGGGAAGTAATTTGGGAAGAAGAAGAACCTCTTAAAGGAGTAGAGCCTAAGCTCCTCAGTCTACCACCTTTCCGGCTCCACGTCGGAGCAGAAGAAGGGGTCAAATCATCCACATTTATCACTCATTTATATTGGTTTGATGAAGACATATTTACGAAGACAAGAACAAAAAACTCTTTACAAATAAAGAAGACAAGTTAGAAGTGTTTCGTGAAAGGAAAGAAAAGAAAAGAGGTATTTATACTTGAAGACAACCGTCAAACATGGAAAAAAACAATGATGACAAAGTCATAATTGAAGGGGTCACTTCGTGACTTATGCAACCGCAAAAAGCCCTAAAAGGCACCGAGTAACTGCAGAACCAATCCAGAGGGAACACGTGGGTTGAGCATTAGATGGAAGTGACAAGTGACGCCTACGTTCAGACAAGGATACAATGTTTCGAGGTGAAACGGCGGCAAAATATTCCCGCCATAAATGCATATCCACTTACCAAATATTAATCGATAAATAAATGGTAAGTGGGGGGACTATCTGTATTGGTAAAAAAGGAGTTTCACACGTATGATAATTCTTGATTACTCATCCGGCTACGTGGACCAAGGAAAACATGACAGCTGGACATGATTCTATAAAGAGGTGCGAAGCAAAGAGACACGACTCAATAAACCTACGGAGTAATCAGCTACGAGAAACTCAACCTGATTAAGACAAGGAAGAGACACGGTCAGAATGAATCCGGACAAATCTACGGGCAGATTCAGAGACCCTCAATTAATGACTCACGCGTTACACAACCTTCATGCAACAATTACGGCCATTCTGTGTAACGTCCCATTAATGTAATAATTAGTCATTAATGAGCGATCATTGTAAGAGGTAGACATTGTATTAAGAAATTCCCTATATAATGGAATAAAATATAACTTGTAAGGGCATCTGAACTACGAATACAATACATTTTACTTTTATGTGCATCATATTATTGTCTATTTACTTAATCCTTTTAATTTATTATTATTTCCTGGATTATTAGAAACCCGTGTTCATCCTAAAAATAGATTTGGTCAAAGGATCTAATTCTTTGGTTAAACAATGGTCCCGTCTATCTGGACTTGAATTGAGTTTACTATTGTACAGTAAGAATACGTCCCCTTCATGAAACTCCTTTGGATTAATCAGGCGTGCACTTTTTAGTCTTTTCCTTGAAGATCCGTGCACTTTCATACGCGTCCAGTCTGAACTCTTCCAATTCATTCATCTGCTCCAACCTGTGATCACCTGCAAAACTAAGATCAAGATTAAGCATATTAATTTCCCAATAAGCCTTATGTTCTATCTCAACAGGTAGGTGACTGATAAGTAGGGATTTTGACTGCTTATTTGCTCTCTTTTACTTACGTTTTAGCTCAAAAATGCTTAAAGGTATTTTCGAGAACTAATGAAATGTGCTTTCTTGCAGGAACATTGGAAAATGAGCCAAAAAAATAATTATGCGGACCGCACAATTATTGTGCGGCCGTAGAGGGCAGGATTCAGAGAGTTGTGTTTTGGGGAGCCTGAAGAAGTGCGGACCGCACTATTATTGTGCGGTCGCAAAATGCTATAAGTGCGGCCGCACTCACAAATGTGAGGTCCGCAGAAAGTGGGTTCCAACTCAAGAGCAAGAGTGCGCCCGCACTCAGAAATGTGCGGTGCGCACAATCAGAGGAAGTGCGGCCGCACCCCAGATTTATGCGATCGCAAAAAGACACCATGTCAAGACAGCCTCAAAGTGTGTACCACACAGAGAATTGTGCAGCCGCACAACCTCCGTAGGGACAATTTTGTCAGATAGTTTTAGCTGGGTATAAATAGATATTTTTGTAATTTTTAGATTAAGTTTTGTGCACCTGAGAATAGACAGCCGTTTTTCTTTACTGTATTGAGTAACTTTGTAATAGTTTAACATTTTAACATTAGATTTTCTTCCCTTAATCATCTATTATGAATTTTATCTTAGTTTCTTCTTTAATTTCTTCATTTTCTATGAGTAGCTAAACTCTTAGCTAGGTTTATGACCCAACCCTAGTATGGGTACTTAATAGATGATTGATTTAGGGATTATTTATGATTGGGTATATGATATTTAGCCTAGTTCTTGTTTGAATTTGAGAATTGATGGTTGCAAAAATTGATTCATGCTTAATTAACTTAGTCTCTACTTGAGAAAGTAAGATTAAGTCTAGGAAAACTTGGCTAACAAGAAACTGGGGTACACTCAAGAAATTGATAGCCCCAATTAAAGGGTCTAATCTAGAGATATTAATACCCGACTTGAGCATCTATCACTTGTTTCATGAATTACCAATTTTGACTTGAGAAAGCCAAATTGGGCAAAATCACTCAAACTACCGAGAGGTATAGAGTGAATAATCGTGTGTGATTTGTATCCCGATCAACCAAACATTCCCTAAAGCTCTAAATCCTTTAGGTAACCAGCTAGGCGGAAGTCGCAACCCTAGATCTTTTATAATCTGAAAAACATCAAAACCAAAAATATTGTCTCTTAGCTTTACAATTATAAGCATTAGCATACAAACTAGAAGTAGAAAAGAAACAACTGAATATGTGGAAGTACAATCTTGGGCACGTCATACACTAGTAGATATATTTCTAATCCCATATAAAGCTCTATGTGGAATCGACCCCGACTCGCGTTGGAAATTTATAATTGCATCGACCGCCGCACAATCCCAATTAGTGGTGTGAGTTTGGGCGACATCAGTGACACGACTTGCCATACACTAATTTGAATGGTGAAGTCCCTATGGTCATTTTAAACCCAGTTCTATATGCCCATAGTGCTTCATCCAACTTGACAGACCAATATTTACAAGAAGGACTAACCGTCTTTTCAAGAATTTGTTTTAGTTCCCAGTTGGCCACTTCAACTTGCCCACTAGTTTTGTCACGACCCAATTTCCCCTCCGTTAGATATCGTGATGGAACCTATTCTTAGGGACTAGGTAAGCATAATATTTGTTGAATAACAGTAAAAAAAATAAAGAAAATTTAACAGTCTCGATATAGAAATCCTTACAGAATTTACATTCCCAAAACTGGTAGTACAAGTCATAAGCTGTATAGAGTTTACTACAACTTCTAATTACAATTGTTTGGAAGTAAGTAAAAATAGTGTAAATACAAAATAGGAATATGACTCTGAAGCCTGCGAACGCGACGACAGGTTTACCTTGAGTCTCCTCAGCAAGAATCCGCACAGCTACTAACGATCAATACCTAGGTCTGCACAAAAATGTGCAGAAGTATAGTATGAGCACATCATAGAGGTGCCAATAAATATCAAGACTAACTTCGGTGAAGTAGTGACAAGGACTAGTCAAGACACCCACTGATCTAATAAACTGAACAAGCATAAATATAGGAATGACAGAACATGGCATTTATCTAATGACTACACGATATGGCTAACAACATAGCAACTACAATAAGGAAGGAAAAACAACAAGAAATAGCGGAACACCATAATAAGACACAGAAGGATGGACGGGAACACAACCCAAATCCGAAAATCACAATACAATAAGGGCAAATAGTAACTCAGCACTGCAATAGTTTCCACATCAGGCCTTAGCCAACGACCCCAATAAATCATTTAAATCCTTCAAGTGTAAACTTTCACTCGTAAGTTTTAAATTGTGGTCTTTAGAATAAAATCCTTTCCAATGGGAAACTCTTTTGAAATATACTTCCTTCAAATATAAAATTTTCAATAAATATCCTTCAAACATAGTTCTTCCAAGATAATTACTTTTCAAATATGAACTTGCTAAATAAATGTCCTTCGAACATAGTTCTTTCAAGATAAATGCTTTTCAAATATACGTTTCAAATAAATGTCCTTCAAACATAGTTTCTTCAAGATAAATGTCCTTCAAATATACTTTTCAAATAAATATTCTTCAGACATAGTTTTTCTTCAAAATAAATACTTTTCAAATACCACCCTTCAAGTAAATATCCTTTGAGTATAAGTCACCCTGTGACACCTAAGCATAGAGGATTCACAGCTCTAAACACAGATATATCAACAGGGGAATCTACCGGGATCCCGTCTCGTAGTCCCGAATTTATTATGTAATACAGGGGGATCTCCCGAAATACGTCTGTAGTCCCAAAATAAATATGCAGTGCTGGGGGATCTCCCGAATACATCCGTACTCCAAATAAATATGCAGTGCTAGGGGATCTCCCAGAATACTTCTGTAATCCCAAAGTAAATATGCAGTGCAACCAACAAAGACAACAATTATAGCATGGCAGTAAACTCGTACATCACCACAACAAGTACAAAGCAACAATGACAGTAATACAAAGTACGACGAGCAAACCAATACAAGAACTTTAAATCACAAAGAAACGGTAGAACTCGTCCACAAGGAATAATCATGGTAAAGAATTCTAGGCGTAAAGAGAACTTAACCAGGGAAAGCAAAACTGTAGCAACGAATCCACAATATTCAAGTCAACAATAAGAAGCCAACATGAGTCAAACAGTTCCAAATAAAGGCAAGTCATCTAAGATACAGGTTATCTAAACTCCTTTTGAGGTTGAGCAATTACGAAAGATATTCAACAATTCAATTAAGGATAAGCAGCAGAAGATAATTGAAACTCCAATTAAGGCTAAACAATTATAGAATGAGATAATAATAATTTCAAAGATAGGCAGTTTATGGAAAAAATATAGCATGACGGTAGAAGATGTAAAATCTTCAGTGAAGTCAAATGAGCTTCAATTAGACAGTAAGAGGGAATAGTAAAGCAATTATCTCTAATCACAGGATGTAGAGGTGAAACTAGAAAATAGGAACTCAAATATATCAAAAACAACTTCATACACGGTGAATATAAGGACCTAAGAACCCTAAAAGGCCAACTTTCCACAAATAAGTCTGAGCACGCACTCGTCACCTCGCGTACACGGACTTCAATCAACATAGAAGACTCAAATCCTAAGGGTTAATTCCCCCACACAAGGTTAGGCAAGATACTTACCTCAAAGACGATAACCCGGTACTCTAAAATGAACTCCTCAGGTGGAAAGACCTCCGGACTGCTCAAATCTAACTAAAATAACTTCAAAGCACACATAAAACTTATGAGAAACTATTCCGGATCATAAAGTCTAAATCTTTAACAAAACAAGTCGACCCAAAATCCAACCCTCGGGCCCGCATCTCGGAACTCGACAAATTTAACAAAAATCTGAATACCCATTCCGATTGTTGATACCCAATTTTTCCTCAAATTATTTTTTAAATTTACATATATACCTTCAAAATCAAGTTCCATAACAATTGGTATTTCTCCATAATTTTCTCATATTTTTATAAATTTATCCAGTATTTTTATCTCTAATGATTAATTGTAAATTGCATTACAAATGATTTCAAAGACATCTCTTGACTTAATACATTATTTTTGGACTTGGTAAGATCAAATTATTTCACAACCAGCCAAATTGGCACATCTTGGCTATAATTGCAAAACCATATATTTTTATGTTATTTCTATCCAATAATTGGTCATTTATATTTTTAAATACTGATTAACCATTTTTATTTTATTTCTTAATCACCAATTTCATTCTTCTCATTATTAGTTATTTTAACTAATTTTAATTAAGCATTTACCATTCTAAATGAGTATTTAACAGCTAGCCACATTTTATTTAAATCCTAGCCCCAATAAAACCCAAACCCACCTGATTAAATTAAACCCAAACCCCCAAGCCCAATACCATATCATACCCGGCGCAACCCCAAACCAATCTGAGTCGTTGATCAAATTAGATCAACGGCCCGTATTTCTATTACCTTAATTAAACGCTAGACTAACCCCCCCCCCCCCAAACCCCTCTCATTCTCATCGTTCCCTCATCTCTCTAACTCTCTCTCTCTAGTCTCTTCTAGAGACTTCCAATCTCTTCTTCTCCGATGAAGATGGCTCGTCTTCTCCGGCTACCTCTCTTGCCGGAAACCATGGGTCCTCACTCCTCTTAGCTTCATGGCTCCCTCCTACACCGGGTATCACTGTCTGGAGGTCCTTAGGAGATCCTGAAGCGGTTCACCTCACCCCATGACTGTTCATGCCGTTCTCCGGCCATCCATGACCGTCCGAGTAAGATTCTATTATTTCCAGCTAGAACCAGTGGTTTCTAAGCCGTTTCTCCTTCTCGTTGGGTTGTCTCTGTGAAACCCTAATTACTAGTCTCTGATTTTCTTAGATCTGTAACAGATCTTGGCATATTATGAGCCATTTTTTGGTGTTTTCAAAGGTTGTTCCGTTTTCCCTAAAACGATTCTCCATCTTCAAACTAAGGTTTCTTAACCCCTTTTTAAAATAATTTTCCTATGATTATTCAGTGTTATACAAGGATTTCTACTGTGTTTTGGCAATTTATTTAAGTCTCTCTCTTTATCTGAGTTGTTGTGTTAAAACCCTAGTCTTTAGTCCTAAACCTTGAGTTCCTGATTTTGTCTCTGATAATATGTTTGCATATGTGCTTGCGTCTCATGAGCTTTATGATTCTCTGAAAATTTACCCTATGGTGTTCATCAATGTCTTTGATTTTCTTGCTTTTCCCGCTTACATCAATGTTTACTCTGTAATTCATGTGAATCCTTAATTTCGTATGATTTTACTCTACTGTGATTACTAGGGTTTCAGATTTCTTGACCATTATCTATTTAATTCGTGTGACTTCCTTTAGCTGATGTTGTCCTTATTCGAGTCCCTGATTCCCTGGGATTAGTTTCCTTCACTGATCTCCTATGGTAATACATTACTGATTTTGACCCATGAATTATTCACTTGTCTTATTTGATTGATTCTACTGTTAATCGATTCTTATAGACCTTTCCTTAATTATATTTTCTGAACCTAGACTAATTACTTGTCCTTTATGCTGAAATTATTTCCATGTGTGGTATTCCAGTCATACGTGATAATTTCCCTAATTGGTGCTAATTTCCTGAGATTTGAACCTCACTCGAGATTTTCTTGTTGATTTCCATCATTTCCTGCCTTATTTTTCGTAGTTGAGTATGCTGATTCTTATGACATTCCTTAATTAATATGTTATGTACCTAGCCTATTTACCTGCCCTATACTTGTATTAGTTTGAAATATTTCCTTATGTATTATATGTCAGCCATGTG
>ML383787.1:0-46203 GCA_005239525.1 Nicotiana knightiana
CAATTCGGGTAGAAATCCTGCCAATAGGGTTTCATTTGTTCTGTTAATCTTGTTTTACATCATATTTGTTAAAATCATGTGAGTGTTGTACCATTCTTGCATATTAAAAATCCTGCCTATAGGATTAAATTGCATTAGAAATCCTGCCTATAAGATTAAAATTGCATTAGAAATCCTGCCTATAGGTTGCATTAACTTGTCCAACAAACATATGTTAGCAATCATGCCTATAGGACCTAAATGTTTGATTTAATTGTTTTTCTGGTAATATGTACAATTTCTTCATGTATTACTGCTTAATAGATACCATGCCTATAGGGTTAAGTTAATTCAATAATAGATACATTGTCTATAGGACTGAAACCAGCTTCAAACCTAAAAATCATGCCTATAGGACTTAAGTCAGTACAGTAATTAGAAAGCATGCCTATAGGGTCAAAAGGAAATACAAAGCTATGAAACATGTCTATAAAGCTAAAATCAGTTCTACGCCTAGAAGTCATGTCCATAGTATAATAACCAGTGCACTCGTAGATATCATGCCTATAGGATTATACTAATTGGTTCTAAATACAATCGTCACTGTCAATCACTTAGACAACATGCCGATAGGTCTTAATAACAATTCTGGATTCAAAACTGTGATTCCTTACAGCCTGAAAGGCCCAGATATTACAGAATAAAATCAGTAGGCAAATAATAGGTCTTGACATTCGCCTTAATGAAACTGCTTCTATAAATCACTGCTTGCTTATTTCTCACATAGATATCCTGCCTATAAGACTTTAAATTAAGCTTGTCAATCAATTGCATGCCTTTGTTGTTTATGTGTGGAGGTCAATATGAGCCCATATTTGCTTGCTATCTGAAAATCCTAATTGTTTTTGCTTGTCGCCTAGACTTTTATATTTTTGAGAAACATAGGTTGGGTCTAGAACTACCCCAAATAGAGGTCCTAATACCTCCAGGGCCATAGGTAAATGACAGGTAGTGCACGCATAGGAAACGAACTAGAATTAGCTAGAACGCTTAAGTAACAACTTAAAGATAGTAATCAGGTAGTAGGAGATGATAGTCTGCGCGCTAAATACTATGAGTGACACCCTACTTGAGGGAGTTACAAAGTATTGCATGGGGTGATCCTATAGGATAAAAAACTTAGGACCCCTCCATTCCTGTTCTAAAATAAATCGAGTATTTTATTTTTCCAAAAACTTTCTTTTCCTTAGACTAATTCGCTTAATGTAAGTTCGGCCGGGACGCACCATTGTGGACCTCGAGGGGTGCCTAACACCTTTCCCTCGAGGTAATTTGAGCTCTTACCCGATCTGTGGTGATGTAAACTGGTAATATGAGTTATCAGCTCTAGGTGCCCTAACGCACCTTAATCCATTAGGTAACAACTCTCTCAATTTCAATTCCTTACCTTCTCAAAAGGAATTTTTCCAAAAATGTCGAAACTCGATTTCGCGAGAAAAAGAGGGCGCGACAGCATGGGTTCATTAGTAGCCATTGCAGCTAGCATACTAAGCATTTATAATACTATAACTTGAACAAATATAGTATTTGAATATAATATTAACCGTTGAAAAATATTCTCCCCGCACCAATTTTTTTGATATATTTCGGATTTCGGGAGTAAAACTTCTCAATATTGATTGCGAATTTTAACATAGAATTTTTAAGTTTTTTAAATAATATTTACAAATTTAAAAACTATATAAAAAGTATTATAAGTTACATTAACAATTCAACATATTTAAAAGACGTATGAAAAAATCTTGATAAAACAAACATCGTTTGACTCTTGAAATCCGAATAGTATCAAACAAATTGGGACTGAGGAAGTATATATCATAGTAAAAGAAAAAAACTTGAACGCACTGCAATTACAGAGTCACGAGCTGCAACTGTCACAATATCCGCACAAGACACAATAGGATGTCCGCAAGCTTTATCAACCTCCGACTTGATTTGGTTAATCACTTCAACACTACTAAAAATCCGATAAAAAGCGACCAAACTTTTGCGACCAAAACTGGTCTGTCGGGAAAAGCGACCACAGTTGGTTGCTAAATTGAAGAAAATTATTAAAAAATAATTGTAAATATATTAGCGACCAAGGTTGGTCGCTAATTTGGTCAAAATATTGACCGGACTGGTCAGACCTTCTTGGTCAAAGAAATGTTGAATTTAGTGACCAACTTTGGTCGCTAAAGTGGGGCCCAGTTATAAAATTTTAATAATTATATTGTTATTTTAAAAAAATTATAAAATATTAATAATAAAATTTAAAATTAGCGACCAAAGTTGGTCGCTCTTGAAAGGGGAAGAAAGTAGAGACCAACTTTGGTCGCTAATCTGGAACCCAGATATATAAATTTAATAATTATATTATTATTTAAATAAAATTATAAACTATAAATAAATATAATTTAAAATTAGCGACCATAGTTGGTCGCCTTTAAAAGGGGAAGACAATAGAGACCAACTTTAGTCGCTAATCTGGAACCCAAATATATAAATTTGATAATTATATTATTATTTAAATAAAATTATAAAATATAAATAAATAAAATTTAAAAGTAGCGACGAAAGATGGTCGATTGTAAAAGAGGAAACATATAGAGACCAACTTTGGTCGCTAATCTGGGACCCAGTTCTAACGTTTAATCATTATATTATTACTTTAAATATTATATAAAATATAAAATAAATCCGATTCAACTTTAGCGACCAACTTTGGTCGCTAATTTTAATTTCTGGATAATTAGCGACCAAAGTTGGTCCCTTTTCAGGTAAACATTGGTCAAAATTAAAAATCACTTTTATATTTACTATCTAAATAATATAAATGTAATCCNNNNATACGCTTATAATTTTAACTCCATATATAGCATGTTAAAGTATATTTTAGTGTATTCATCTCTTGTATTGCAAAAGTGTTAACGGATTACATTTATATTATTTATATTGATTTATCAATTCATTAATTATTCGTACTTAGTAATGTATAAGATTGATCATCAATTACAATATAATTTATGTATGCGTATTAAATTAGTCATATACTTAAATATAACTTAAAAAATTACTTTACATAGATGCCATTATAATCTATTAAAATTAATTACCTAGCGAATAATTATTTATAATAATTTTAGTTAAATAAAATAATTATTTAAAGCTTCTAATAATTTTTTTATAATAATTAAAAAAAAAAAAATTTTGTCTTTGTAAACTGGGGAACTTCAGCCCCGTATGCTGAAGTTGTTGTCTTTATAACTTGGGAACTTCAGCCCCGTATGCTGAAGTTCTCCATTTACAAAAGACAAAACTTCAGCCGTAGAGCTGAAGTAACTGGGGGAACTTCAGCCCGTATGCTGAAATTTTTATCTTTATAATTAGGGAGCTTCAGCCCCGTATGCTGAAGTTCCCCATTTACAAAGACAAAAACTTCAGCTCTAGAATTGGGGGAACTTCAGCCCCGTATGCTGAAGTTTTTGTCTTTATAACTGGAGAACTTTAGCCCCGTATGCTGAAGTTCCCCAGTTACAAAGACAAAAACTTCAGCTCTAGAGCTGGAGTTCCCCAGTGTAACTGGGGGAACTTCAGCCCCGTATGCTGAAGTTCCCCATTTACAAAGTCAAGAACTTCAGCTCTAGAGCTGAAGTTCCCAGTGTAACTGGGGGAACTTCAGCCCCGTATGCTGAGGTTTTTGTCTTTATAACTGGGGAAGTGGAAGAAAATAGAGACCAACTTTGGTCGCTAATTTTGATTTCTGTATAAAAAGCGACCAGAGTTGGTCTCTTTTCAGGACAACATTGATCAAAATTAAATATCATACTATCTAAATAATATAAATGTAACCCGTAACACTTTTATAATGCAAGAGATGAATATACTAAAATATACTCTAACATGCTAATATGTAGTTAAAATTGTACAACGAAGCGTGTTATATATATATATATATATATACACACACACACACACTCACACACACACACACACACACACACTTCACTTTAATACTATAACGTATATATAATTCAACGATGCATCTGAGTAGGTTATACAGTATCATATACTATAACCCGACCCTGTGTTACTAGCACTTCATGTATATATATATATATATACACACACACACACACAGACACTTCACTGTAATACTATAACGTATATATAATTCAACGATGCATCTGAGTAGGTTATACAGTATCATATACTATAACCCGGCTCTTGTACCTCTTGTTGGAAGTGTCTGTGTGTGTCTATATATATATATATATACACACACTTTGATAGACTTATATATATATATATATATATATATATAAGGCTATCAAAGTGTGTGTATATATATATATATATAGACACACACAGACACTTCCAACAAGAGGTACAAGAGCCGGGTTATAGTATATGATACTGTATAACCTACTCAGATCCATCGTTTAATTATATATACATTATAGTATTACAGTGAAGTATCTCTATGTGTGTGTGTGTATATACATGAAGTGCTAGTAACACAGGGTCGGGTTATAGTATATGATATTGTATAACCTAGTCAGATGCATCGTTGAATTATATATACGTTATAGTATTACAGTGAAAAGTGTGTGTGTGTATATACATGAAGTGCTAGTAACACAGGGTCGGGTTATAGTATATGATACTGTATAACCTACTCCAATGCATCGTTGAATATATACGTTATAGTATTACAAGGAAGTGTGTGTGTGTGTGTGTATATATATACACACACATGAAGTGCTAATAATTAAAGAAAAAATATAATTTAATATTTTTTTAAAAATAGCGACCAACGTTGATCGCTATTTTAATTTAATTTTTTTTAAATAGAGACCAACATTGGTCGCTATTTCTAGTCAAATGGCAAAACTTATTTACGGACCAAAAATAGCGACCAAAGTTGGTCGCTTTTCCTAATTTCAGAGACAAAAACGGGGTTCCCCCCATTTCTCTTATTTCTTTCCCAAAAATTTTCCTAACTCTCTCTTTCCCTCTCCTTCTCTATTTCACTCACCCAAATCCCATCCCCCACCCTGCGCCACCACCTCCCCTACTGCTCGCCGCCCACTGCCTCTCCGCCCTCTGCCGCCCACTGTCGCCACTGCCGTCACTGCCGCCACTCCCCCACTCCTTCTCCACCTAAAAAAAATCAAGGTTAGAATGCTGTGTTATTTTATTATGTAGTTTCAAAGCTTATAAAAGCCCAGAAGTAAGAACATTTATGCTGTGTTATTTTATTATGTAGTTTCCTATGCTACGACGTTGATGTATTTATTTTTGATAATTTTTTTTATGTTGCATCTGTTAAATAGGGGTTTTCCTTCTATGATTCGTTGAAATCACAGTGGTTGGAAGCTGTTTCAAAATTATGGTCTTGAAAAGTTGGATGGAGCAGTGAAGAGATTGTGCGATTGGTTGTTTATTATTATGGAGTATGTTAGAACAATTTATTGAGTCATTTTTATTTTCTTTCCAATTAATATCTTCTGGTTTATACTTTACAGTTTGCCCTTTTTGTAGTGTGGGTGAGATGCAAGTTGTGATATAAATAGTAATATGTGTTATGATTTATTAAATTCTCATGGCTTCACAAGTTGATTAAAATTAATCTTCATTACTAGATTTATTTTCCAGGTTCTACTGTATTAAGTTAATGCTTATTTTTTCCGATTAGCTGGGAACTGTCACTTGGAAATATGAACTACTTATCTCTGTTTCTACTTTACTTTTATGAGATATGTAAAAGGAAAAAAATGGTAAGACAAGAAATGATGTACTTTCTCTGAATAACATGGATAAAAGAAGACAATAGAACAATGTCAAGTCTTTTAGAAGGAAATGATTTTGCTTTTCCTTTGTTAACATCCTCTTTTCTTGCATTTCCCCGAAGAGCATTTACAACCTTGATCTGAATATGAATTATAACCTTGATCTTTGTTATCTCTAGTGTGTGTGTGTGTGTTACAATATTTGATGTATTGTAGTTTATTATTTCAATTAGTGTTTCAATTCTTTAAATATTGTATTTTATTGAGGATTAGAGTTGAGGTCTTGTTCTAATTAGTTTTGTTAATTAATTTTATTAACTAATTAGTTTAATTAGTGTTGTATTTAGTTTAGTTAGATTTGTATTATACTTTGTATTGTCTTCATAACTAATTAGAATTTAGGGTTTAGGATATGAATTAAATTTTTGGATATGAATTGGAATTTTTGTGTATAAATTGAACTTTTAGGATATGAATTGAACCTTTAGGATATGAATTGAACCTTTAATATATGAATTGAACCTTTAGGATAAGAATTGAACTTTTGTGGATATGAATAAAAATTTTAGGATATGAATTGGACTTTTAGTTTATGAATTAAAATTTTTGTGTATGAATTGAACTTTTAGGATATGAATTGAGCCTTTAGGATATGAATTGAACCTTTAGGATATGAATTGAACCTTTTGGATATTAATTGAAATTTTTGGATACGAATTGGAAGTTTAGTTTATGAATTGAAATTTTAGGATATGAATTGGACTTTTAGTTTATGTATTGTAGTTTTAGTTTATGTATTGTAATTTTAGTTTATAAATTGGAATTTTTGTGTATGAATTGAACTTTTAGGATATGAATTGAGCCTTTAGGATATGAATTGAACCTTTAGGATATGAATTGAACCTTTTGGATATTAATTGAAATTTTTGGATACGAATTGGAAGTTTAGTTTATGAATTGAAATTTTAGGATATGAATTGGACTTTTAGTTTATGTATTGTAATTTTAGTTTATGTATTGTAATTTTAGTTTATAAATTGGACTTTTTGGATATGAATTGAGCCTTTAGGATATGAATTGAACCTTTAGGATATGAATTGAACCTTTTGGATATTAATTGAAATTTTTGGATACGAATTGGAAGTTTAGTTTATGAATTGAAATTTTAGGATATGAATTGGACTTTTAGTTTATGTATTGTAGTTTTAGTTTATGTATTGTAATTTTAGTTTATAAATTGGAATTTTTGTGTATGAATTGAACTTTTAGGATATGAATTGAGCCTTTAGGATATGAATTGAACCTTTAGGATATGAATTGAACCTTTTGGATATTAATTGAAATTTTTGGATACGAATTGGAAGTTTAGTTTATGAATTGAAATTTTAGGATATGAATTGGACTTTTAGTTTATGTATTGTAGTTTTAGTTTATGTATTGTAATTTTAGTTTATAAATTGGAATTTTTGTGTATGAATTGAACTTTTAGGATATGAATTGAGCCTTTAGGATATGAATTGAACCTTTAGGATATGAATTGAACCTTTTGGATATTAATTGAAATTTTTGGATACGAATTGGAAGTTTAGTTTATGAATTGAAATTTTAGGATATGAATTGGACTTTTAGTTTATGTATTGTAGTTTTAGTTTATGTATTGTAATTTTAGTTTATAAATTGGAATTTTTGTGTATGAATTGAACTTTTAGGATATGAATTGAGCCTTTAAGATATGAATTGAACCTTTAGGATATGAATTGAACTTTTGTGGATATGAATAAAAATTTTAGGATATGAATTGGACTTTTAGTTTATGAATTAAAATTTTTGTGTATGAACTGAACTTTTAGGATATGAATCGAGCCTTAAGGATATGAATTGAACTTTTGTGGATATGAATTGAACTTTTAGGATATGAATTGAGCCTTTAGGATATGAATTGAACCTTTAGGATATGAATTGGACTTTTAGTTTATGTATTGTAATTTTAGTTTATAAATTTAAATTTTTGGATTTGAATTGAGCCTTTAGGATATGAATTGAACCTTTAGGATATGAATTGAACTTTTGTGGATATGAATTGAAATTTTAGGATATGAATTGAACCTTTAGGATATGAATTGAAATTTTAGGATATGAATTAAACTTTTAGGATATGAGTTGAATCTATGATATGGAATTAATTAACTAAAAAAAGATTAGGATATGAATTAACTAAATTAATTTATTCTTGTTTTATTTGTATAGATGGAACATCGTACTTGGATGTAAAATATGAATTATCCTAATTGGTGGGGATTGCGGGAGGATTTTGTAGAAGGGGTTGATGACTTTATTAGACATGCAATGGAATTTCCACCAAGAATAACTTGGATACAGTACCTGGCAGAGTGGGTCTTCAATTGTTGTTCTCATTAGTGACAATGACATGTGTTTCAAATAATGATGGTGTAGGTATGAATTTAACATTTTCTAAGTAGATAAAAGAAGAGGTTATAGAGGAATTCTTTACTTCATTTTTCAAGAGGAGATTTCTCCAAACTTCTCTTCCTTAGAGAAGTGTTTGGAAAATGAAGTAGAGAATTCCTCTATAACCTCTTTTTTTATCAACTTAGGAAATGTTAAATTCCTACCTACACCATCATTGTTTGAAACACATGCCATTGCCTTCTCATTATCATTGTCGATAATGAGAACAACAATTGATCAAAGGCACACCCTGTCAGGTACTGTATCCAAGTTATTCTCTGTATTCAAGTTCATCCCGAGTAATATTACTACGAGAATAATCACCAAAGCCACCAGACAACTTTATGATGCCAATGAAGCAAGATGAGCTATTCAATGAGACTCATATTGTAAAGAAGAAGAAAGAGACTGATCCAAAAAGGTGGGTCGAGGGCCGAGCCTCGACTGTACATGTAAGTTTGTTACTTTTCATTAAGTATTTTGATTTACTAATGCAATGTAATTTTTCTTATAGGGTCGCTTCACAGCTGACGTGGAGGAATTCATACGCAGTCATCTACCTAATGAGTCGGGCGAGGAAATCCAACTTTCGGACGAGGATGCTGAAAGAACGCTTAGTTTTATATACTTAGTTTTCCTTGAGTACTTTTATATACTTTGAACTAGACAATAGAGCCGGTTTCGAATGGGCTTGTAATAACCATTAACTTAGTTTTGTTAGTTTAATGTGTTTTCTATTGAACTTTTTGTTGGTTTTAATGTTGTTGTTGTGTTGTTGTTGTTGCTTGTAATAGGGAATTTGGTATGCTGGCAGGTGGTGTAGCTGCCAAAACAGGCAGTGTAGCTGCCAAAACAGGCAGTTTTTGCCAAAATTATACCTAGAAAAGCGACCAACTTTTGTCGCTTTTCTATTTAAATTTTTTTTTCTGGGCAATAGAGACCAAAGTTGATCGCTAATTAACTCAAATTTTCAGAAAAGCGACCAACTTTGGTCGCTATATTTTTTAAAAAATAAAAATTCTGGGAATTAGCAACCAATTTTGGTCGCTTATGTATAAAAAAAATTAAATTCTATAAATTAGCAACCAATTGTGGTCGTTTATTTTCAAAATAAATTTAAAAAAATTAAAAATAAGCAACCAACTGTGGTCGCTAAGTTTATATTATTAAAATATTGTAGCGACCAAAGTTGGTCGCTATATTGTATACCCGGAATATTTGGTCCTTTTACTTTAGAGACCAAAGTTGGTCGCTAATTAGCGACCAACTTTGGTCCCTAATTTAAAGGGACCAACAAAATAGCGACCAAGCCAGTTTGGACGCATTTTGGTCGCTTTTCACTGTTTAGGGACCAACTTTGATCGCTTTTTGTGATCGCTTTTTTCCGAATTTTTAGTAGTGCAAATCCTCTAATAGAATTGTTATTAGGTCTAGCAGTCTTTTCACTGTCAATAGTCTCCGTTTGGTCAAGAAGAATTGAAGCATCACAGGCCTTCATTTACAAGAAAAATTAGTAACATATCAAGAAAGCAAAAGGAAAGAGTCCACTCTCTATAAAGTATAAACATAGAAAAAAGCCGGTTTAGTTAATAAAAACAGAGTCAGTAAAAGACTATATATATACACATATATAGAAGAGACAGTATGTAAATGTGATCTTTAATCCTCTCTTTCCATATCACAATATCAATCTTATAGCTTAACTACGTAAATAATGTTTCTCAAGCTTCAAACTCAGTGAACTTTGGCCAATATATTAAAATACGTTTTTCATCATATTGACATGCATGAGAACAATTGCAAGTTATAATATTTTTTTGTATAATTTTTGGATATCAAAATTCTAGTTTTAAAATATTGAGTTGATTTAATCTAATCTAGCTTCAAAGATTAGTCAAATTGACTCTCGATAGGCGAAAATATCGCATAAAATAAGACAAAGTTGTTTAATTTAGATCCTTTTTATAAAGTTGGATGAATTGACGTATGAAAGGAGAGAAAGGATCTCACTTGAACGAAACAATCATGAAAATGTAGACGCAGCAGAGAGGCGCCCATTCGCCTCTCTCTTGCTTGACTGCATCCTCAACAACCCGTTTTATGGTTGGCAAAGCTTCGGGACAAACAAAATCGTAGAAATAAAGTGAAAGAAAATTCGAAAATGCCATGCTTTTTGGAGAAAACATGACTAAAACATGAAGAAATATAAAGCTATTCGTAGCCATTTCTATTGCTATAGTTTATGAAGTTACTAGTACACTTTTATGTGCAAAGAGAGTAAACCGTGACTGTATTTACAGGTAGGAGAAATGTTGACTATGGCAACACGACAATTGTTCTAGGTAGAGCAACTCTCACTATAATAAGCACAGGACATTGACTATCTCTAACAAGTCAGTCTTTTTTAAATACTATGGACCTCAGAATCAATCCATGCTCGAAATTTCGGTAATTCACAAAATATTGCCACCTCCTCTTTGTAGCACTATTTATTATTTGGAAAGTCCAATGAGTTTTCGTTGATCGTAATTTTTTCATATGTCTTTTAAATATTTTGAATCGTTAGATATTGCGATTATAGTATTTTTTTAATATATTTTTTATATATACGAATTTTGTTTCAAAAACTTGAAAATCTATATCCGAATTTGCACCGAAACTAGATATTTTGATCCTTGTATTGTAATGATGTCACATAAAGTGGGGATAACGGGGGTACTATTTAGTTTTCGTCTTGCGTGTGTGTGTATTAGTTGGGACTTTGTTATCAACATAGGTAATTATCGGGATTATTTTAGAAGAAAAAACAAATTTTACCCCTCTCCTGACTTTAATTTCAAGAGCTTTATTACTTGTTGATACTGTAATGATGGAACTAATGATTAACATAGAGCCGACAAAGAATTAAAAATCGAAAAACAATATAACCATGTTTTCCAAAGATATGACCAAAAGGTTTACTTTACAAGAGTCGTGTCATTCGTATGATATTCTATGAGGGAGGGGGTAATCATGGATAATATTGTAACTAACAACTTCAAATTGACAACCCAAAATAAATGACTAATAATTGGTAAAGATACATACAGAAAAAGAACAACTAAACGCGGACATTATATAGAGAAAACACATGTCCTCTCAGTAATTATACTAAAATGTCAACCTAAGAACATGCAAATAAAATAATTTTAAGGAGGGTTAGCGATTGGTTATGGGTTAGCTATTGTTTAAGATGATGGTGGAGGTCTTAATAATTAGTTCCTCAAGTAATAGAGTGATTACTTGCCACAGTTCTAAAAGAAAAAAATTTTCTCAAGAGAAAGAAAGCGACTAGAAATCAAGAGAAGGAAAACCCCCAACAACATCTATTGTAACATACGAAAAAGTGTTAGAAATTATAAGTGCGTGCATGTAATTCAAAATGACTCTCTTAACTAAAGGTCAAATTGACTAAATCATCCGGTACCGAATTAGTATTCGTCTGGATATGAGCAATACCGACCACTTAGCTCCTAGTCAAGTGTTGTTGGCCGCACCTTAAAGGTGTGAAGGATCAAAGATTTCTAGAACATGTATGCACCACTAAATTAATGAAAGGAGAAAAGGAAGTAGTAAGTGAGAATTGATCAATGTTTCTTTGGGTAAATAACTCAGTATTCAACCAAGTACATCATTCAGCTTTTGTGGAGCATGGGTATCAACTGTAACTACCCGACCAGTTGTTTTAAGTATTTTAGTCTCGATCCCCTATTTATTGCCTCCTATATGTTATGTTATGGTTATGCGACTTGCCGGGGGTGTTTGGTTTTGGTTTCTGGTGAGTTCGGAGTGAAATGGGACACATAGTCCTTAAGTTGGAGGTTTAAGTTGAAAGAGTTGGCCATAGTTTGACTTCTGTATAGACGACTCTGAAATGGAGTTTTGGCGGTTCCAATAGTTCCGTAAGGTGATTTTAGACTTAGGAACTTGTCCGGATGTTAGTTTGGAGGTCCGTAGGTCGCTTCGGTGTGAATTGACGAAAGTTAGAACGTTGAAGGTCTGGAAGGTTGGAAAGTGTGACCGGAGTTGACTTTATTGATATCGGGGTCAGATTCCAATTCTGGAAGTTGGAATAGGTCCTTCATGTTATTTATGACTTGTGTGCGAAATTTGAAGTCAATCGGAGTTATTTTGGTATAAATCGTCATTAGTTTTGAAATTCGGAAGCTCATAAGTTCATTAGGCTTGAATCGATGCGTGATTCGTAGTTCTAGTGTTGTTTGATGTGGTTTGATGCTTCCAGCGTGTTTGTATGATTTTTTAATACTTGTTCGTATGTTTGTTTGAGTTTCGGGGACCTCGATTGTAATTCGGATCATGTTCAGCGCATTTCAGAACCTTGAAGATTGCTGAATCTGCTGCTATTGGTTTTCTTGTACGCGATCGTGAGTGGGGATTCACGACCGCAAAGAGTTGTTTGGCGACTGGTGAAATTTGTTCTATGCGATCGCGAGATGGTTTATGCGATTGCGAAGTGTGTTGAGGTTGTTAATCGAGGGTAGATCACGTTCGTGTATAAGGAATGGCGAGACTGGGGGTTGAGGCAGGTTTGTGCTATGCGTTCGCGTGACTTGGGATGCGGTCGCGTAGGGGAGGAAACTTATGCATCGTGTTCGCGACTGGTTTCACGTAATCGCGAAGTGCATTTATTCGAGCTAGGGGCAATTACTCTACGCGATTGTGAGTCTTTGTCCGCGATCGCGATAGAGGGCGACTGGGCAGCATAATTTAAGTTTCAAAACATGGGTTTCATTTCATTTTTCATAATTTGTACCTAGAGAGCTCAGTGTGAGGCGATGTTTCGAGATTTTTTTTCTAGGAAATCATTGGGGTAAGTGATTCTAACCGGGATTGGACAATATTTCATGAATCTATTGTTATTTTCATCATCTAATTAGTGATTTGAGTTGGAAATTTGGGGGAAAATTGTGAAAACTTCCTAGACTAAAATTTGGGGTTTGAAAGACGATTGAGGTCAAATTTGAGTAATTCTTGTATGGTCGAACTCGTTATCGAATGAGTGTTCAGATTTTATAATTTTGGCCAGGTTCCAATATGCGAGTCCGGGTTGATTTTTTGAGTTGGCTTTTTATTTCTTTGCAAAGATTACAACTTTATTGTTCGAAATAGTTTCCTATAGTTTATATTTATGGTATGTAGTTATTTTTGTTAGACTCGAACCATTCGGAGTTGGATAATCGAGGGAAGGGCCTGCTAGTGGATTATGTTAACATGTTTTGAGATAAGTGTCTTGCCTAACATTGTGTTGGTGAATTACCCCTTAGGTCTGATGTTGTTTTGTGATAATTGTGATGTGTTGAAGCCCTGTACGCGAGGTGACGAGTGTGTACGCGGGGAATGTGGAAATTTACCGGTTTTATTAAGTAAATTCCTTTCATGTCTTAATTGAGTTATCTTAACATGTTATCTTCATCATCATTAGTTTATTTTCACATGCTCTACTTGTCTTATCTCTTGCTTGTTAATTACTCTACATGTTTAGTTGAATTTCTTGTTTCCTAAATTGTATGTTCATTATTTAACCGTTGAATTCTTTACATGAAGTTGTTATTCTTGAAAGTGGCATTGGGTTATAAAGGTCGTGATTCACATTGAGGAAGAAAAGACTGAATAAATTTGGGTGTTTGTGCCCTAATGGTTGGAACGTCTTTTACCTAGGGAAATTTCATTTTGGGACGAAAATTTAGCAATGGAATAGTGACGGACATAAATTCTGTCGCTAATAATAATTAATAAAATTTTATTTTAGGAAATTAGCGACGGAATATTTTGTCCCAGATAACTTTCCAATGTCTTGATAAGTAAAATGAATTCTGGGACGGATTTTTTGACATTAAATCCGTCGCTAAGTTTTAATATTTTTTGTCGCCCAACTTTCGTCGCTAATTTTGTGGGTAAAATAAAGGCGCTAATATTTAGCGCCAATTTTAGCGACAAATATAAGTTTTTGTCGCTAATCTGCCGCTATATTTGATACGAATTTCGTGTAGCTTATTTGGCAACCAACTACAAATTTCGTCGCTAATCCGTCGTTATTTAGCTACGGAATATCTCTTGTCGCTAAACGCTGTTTTTTTGTAGTGTATTTTTGTTGAGTTATTCACTTTCGGTTGTCATTATTGGTGTTGATACCCAATTTTTCCCAAAAAATATTTTAAAATTGCATATATACCTTCAAAGTCATGCATTAATCGTAATTGGTATTTTTCCATTATTTTTCTATATTTTTATTAATTTGTCCAGTATTTATTGCCAACAAATAATTATAAAATTGCATCACAAATGATTTCAAAAAGCATTTCTTAATTTAATTTATTGTTGATGGTTCTAATTAAACCCAATTATTTCATAATAATCCAAATTGGCATCTTTTGGCTATAACTGCATTAACTTTGCAATTATAGCCCAAGCATATAATTTTGCACTATTTTCTACCATAAATTAGTCATTTGTACTTTTATACTAAATAATCATTTCAAATTATTTTCTATGCATGAAATTTATTTATTTATAATTATTAGCTATTTTGTAAATTATTTTTATTAATTTGAATTGGGTATTTAACAAATAGCCTAATCTCATTTCAATTGTAGCCTAATTTAAACCAACCCAAATCCCTTAATTAAACCTTCCCAAACCCCAGGCCCAATCCGTTAATCCTACCCGACCCAATCTGATTAAATCTTGGTCGTTGATCAATTTTGATTAACGGCCCAGATTCGTTCTTACCTAATTTTACCTAAACGACCTACCCCCAAACCCTCATTCTCTCATTTCCCTCTCCTCACTCCGCCGTCACCCCTTCCCCTCATCTCTCAAACTCTCTATGCTAAATCTAACATCTCACCGACCGTCGACTTGCCGGTAATTGTGGTGGCCTCACCACCATCTCAGCTCCCATGGCTCCCTCTTATGCCGGATTATTGTTGCCTTAAGGTCCTTGAAGGAACCGGAAGGAGGTTCACTCACCTCCCATGGTTTTCAAATCATTCTCAGGCCACCATGGTCTTTCTGAGTAAGATCTTCCTATTTCACTTTAAACCTATGGGTTTCTTAGCCTATATTTTCATCTCTATGTTATCTTTTCTAAAAACCCTAATCTCATCTCTTGAACTTCTAAGATCTGTATAGATCTGAAATGGTTCGAACTTATTTTTACTTGTTTTATGAAGATTCTCCTGATTTTTCGAAAAGGCTTTTCATTTTCCTAAACTAGGGTTTCCCGAAAATCCGATCTCCAAAACATTTTCTGATTTTAAGTGTTTAATCTCCCGTTCATATGTGTTTTCGACTGATTATGTTGAGTTTACCTCAACCCTAACTAGTTTATGCTAAAACCCCAATTTTGGACATTATTGTTTGTATTCTGAGTTTGAGTGTGTTACTTGTGAACTGTTTTCGATATATGCTTTGATTCTCATGATTTTCCTTTAGCTTAATTCGATGTCCTGTGATTTTTACCCTAGTATGTCTTTATTAGGGTTTGTGATTCTATTCTCGTCTGATCCAGTATGTTTATGCTTGGCCAACTTGTTTATTCATGGAAACCTATGTTGTTTTCCTTAAAATTAGTATTATTTCGAGTCCTTGATTCACTGATTTGCTATGGCAATACCTGTATGCTGATTTCCGATTATTTCCCTATTTTTCATAACTGTTAATTATTTCTTGCCTTATCTTTGATTAACCGTGAAATTTGCTGACTCTTACTAAGTGTTTCCTTAATTAAACTCTTTTGTACTTACCCCTAATTACCTACTTTGTACCTAAGGTTACTTGATTTCCTTCTTTAATTATCTGCCCTGCTCTTGACCGTTGGTTGATTACCTCTTAACTGGTGGAAACTTGGCTGATTTTATGTATGATTGAATATGTAATTTTCCCTAATTTCTACATAATTGATTCTTTACCTTATTCTGTCTAGCTCTCAACTGCTACATATAATCTCCTCCATTCTCACTTCTAACACACTTTTCACTTGAACTCAAAAAAGACACGAACACATTAGTTCAAAAACTCTCTCATACTCAAAGCTTTTCTGCTCTCTTTCTTTCTTTGTTACTTACTACTGTTCTGAATTAGCCAGCTGCAAGCCAAGGCTAATTATTGTGCTCTCCTATCCTTCACCTTTGTGTTTACTATCTCTTTACTGGTATGTTCTGATTTCAATTCAAGTCCCAAAACAAACATATTTCTTTTACTGCTTCAGTTTATCATGTTTCTGATCTGTTTCTATCTATGCTCTTGTTGTTTAACATGTAATTGACATGTCTACATCATCGTTCATTTAGAATATTATGTTATGTCCCACTCCCCCTTAGGATCAGTATGCTTATGAATATGTTACCCCCTTGTAGTATGTTCCTATGTGACTCTGCTCTATCTTATGTTTACCTATTTTTTAGCATGAACCTTTCTTTGCAAAGCAATTTGTATCCTAAGTTGTCTGATTCTGGGTTGATTCTGAAATTCATGTGGTGTTGATACCATTAGCTATCCCTTAATCCCCATAAACCCCCTACAAGAACTTCTATGCTCCTGTATACTATGTGCTCTATGTGTCCCCAATTCCCATCACCCTTGTATGAAAGACTGTGATTTGAATGTGTTGAATCTGTTTGTGCTGTGATTAGTCTATTGTTTGTTAATTGTCCTACTCTTGTCAAAAATTGTTATTTACTTAGCAACTCTCCTATTTTATAAAACTGTTTCACCTAAGTCTTTTTTAAACACTGTCTTTCCTATTAAAACCTTTTCAAAACTATGTCAAGCACTCTCACTCTACTCTTAGGTCCTTAGGTTCTACCCCTCCAGCGTATGACTGCCTTGGGATCCCTATGATATCCCTCCGAACTTTGATGCACTGGGGCTGGCCCTTCCACACTGCACTTACTCGATTATGGTTATGAAATCTGGGTGTGAGAACTGCCCAGGATCCCTTGAGGTCCTTAGGGAACTCTGACACACCCGAATATGAGAAAGACTATGGAACATTTTGGGCACTTGAGGTTCTGGGAATCCGGGCCTATTTTCCAGGCTCCCTATAGTTTAACATCTTCTTTTCCTTTATTTACTTATGTAATTTACTCAGTTGGTCTGTAATAATTATTTGTAAACAGATATTGGGGATGGCTAGTGAAGTGGGGAGGGTAGACATATAGTTCTGTTAACATCATCAGGTAGAAATCATGTTTTTAGCTTTACATCATTTATATCTGTATTAGAATCCATGTTTTAGGACCAGCATGTTCATTAAAACCATGCCAAGCATGCACTAGATACCATGTTCCTGGGATTTCATGTCTACTGTTTTAGCATCTCATCCAAGCTTTATGTTTATCACTTAGAAATCCTGCTCCTAGGACAATAAACAACGTTAACATAAAAGTTGTTACTCTTGTGCATTCAATAAATCACATTTCAATCATTCTGTAACTCTTTTGTGCATTTAGAAATCATGTTTTAAGAATTCTGTGCATTCTAAAATTATGTCTTAATCATTCTGCATTTTATATGTGCATATTAGATACCATTCTCTAGGACTCCGTTTGCATTTGCTTAACCACGCCTAGTTTTAACTATTGATTCATGAAAAAGGTAAAAACAATCTCATATACGATTGTTCTGTTTTAGATAAAACTAGTAACAATCTCTGCATAATCATATTACCTAGAACAACATGCTTTTAGGTAAAACAACTTCTGAACTGTTTTTAACAATTCTGGTAATTATTATGCACAATCACATGCCTAGGCAAGCCTTAGGTAACCATTCTCTTTAAAAGATGGAACCCTGCTTGGTTGTGTTTACTGTTTAAAGACACATGTTTTAAAATCAGTAGGCAAACTGATTAGGTCCTTGCTATTGAGTTTATAAAACAAGCTCAATACTTCTGTGCATTGATATTCACTTAGATATTCTGTCTTAGGATTCTGTCTAATAAAACTGCCTCTTGTTTGAGACGTGCTGCTTATGTGCATTATCTGTGGAGGTAAACTTGAGCCTCTTAATTGTTTCTTCCCTGCTTTATCTGTTCAAAACCTATCTGTTCTTGCCTGTCGCCTAGAACTACCTATAGGTAGAGGTCCTAATCTCCTCCAGGACCATTAAGAAGGGGCGGGTAACAGCACGCATAGAGATCATTAAACAACACTCACTTTAATAACCGCTAAGGGGTGGTAAGGGTAGACATGGATATGATGACCGGTGCGCTAATGAAACATGTAGCCCCTCTTCTGAGGAGTGATTACTGGGCATTGTACTGATGTGATCCTATAGGATAAACAACCTAGGACGCTCTATCTCTTACATATGTGTATTTAGATCATAACTCTTTCAAATCTTTATATATGTGCCTAGACTCTAAATCTTTTCAACTTTAGCACATATGTGTGCTTAGACTATGAATCTTTTCAAAATCTTTTACTTGTTTAAACTTTAATTGCTATTTGCACTTCTCTAAATTCACAAAGCTTGTTTGGCCGGGAACCACAATTGTGGACTTTGAGGGGTGCCTAAAACCTTCCCCTTGAAGTAATTTCAATCCCTTACCCTATCTCTGGTTATCTAATCTGTGTTTATAATGACCCTTAGTAGGTGCCCTAATGCACCTTAAAATCATTAGGGGGCGAATCATCAATTCCTTATCCCTTTCCCAAAAGGAAACAAGTTGTCCCAATAATGTTGAATACCCTGATCCCTTGCGACCTTTCCCGTTCCCCCTTTATATGCCATTAGTTGTTTATTTCTTTCAAGTACTTGTTACTTTCAGAATCAAACTGACATGTTTCTTTTTGTTTTCCTTTGTAACTGCTTTTTCAATTATAACTGCTGTATTTACCACTTTCATAACATGCAAGTACATGACAACAAGCTTTTATTGCCCATTTATTGTTGCATAAATCATTCTCAACATCATATTCCATTCGTGCCTATACAAATCCTATAACAACGCTTGATGAGTGTTTGCGCCCTTCCATTTTATATCACCCCTAAATTCGGAAAGGCTTATTTTTGATAAAACTAGTCGATCAGCGGTGCAGTCGACGGTTCCGTGCCTTTCCCCCTCAAGCTGTCCGCTTGAGGGTACCAATCTAAAATCCCATAGAAACCTTACTCTGTTATATTGTGCATGCATCATGATCAAACCTAGCCGGGTTAACGTGTCGTCCGCACGATAGCCCTTTAAGACAACCTTATCTTAAAGTCCACCAGGTTTTACATAATCCCGACGGACGCAGTCACGTTCTGTGCATTTATTTGGAGAACTAAATGCATGCATGCTAATCATAAGTGTATAAATAGTCGAGTCTGGCGGGGGTAAGGGTATAACTCTATCTGTTTTGTAGAAAATGAGGCATGAAGTCCCCAGGTTCGGCATGGTCCAAAGAATACCACCACTATTGCTGGATTGGTAGGAAGACCTCTCGCCCAGTGACAAAGACCATGTGAAGAGGGTCCTCGGGAACTTGCCCTCTTTACTGGATATTCAACCAAACAACATGTTGATCGAAGCACCCACTATGTTCTGGGAAAGAGAAAGGTCTGTGTTCCATTTTGGCAACATAAAAATGACCCCTCTCTTGGAGGAGATAGGGGGCTTTGCGGGATTACCTTGGGATAGTCCAGGTTTGTTGGTAGCGGAGAACCGGCCCGCTAGGGGGTTCCTGAAAATGATGGGTTTGAAGAAGAACGATGGTTTAGAGTGCCTGACAGAGTCCTACATACCTTTTGACTATCTCTATGAACGATACGGCCATAGCAAATCCTATCGTATCTTCCACGATGAGTTCTCTATTACTTCCTTGGGTCACATTCACCGCAGTGTTTTTGTGTTCGTTGTTTGCTTCCTTGGTCTGATGGTGTTTCCAAGCAAAGGAGACCGGATTCACACTAAACTGGCTATGGTAGCCAAAACCTTAATGGAAGGGATCGAAGGGCAAACATATACCATTGTCCCTATGATCATAGCAGACATATACCGAGCCTTGGACCACTGCTAGAAGGGGGCCAAACACTTTGAGGGTTGCAATCTGCTACTACAGGTTTGGTTATTGGAGCATCTCCAGAGAGGCCAATNCTTCCTTGGTCTGATGGTGTTTCCAAGCAAAGGAGACCGGATTCACACTAAACTGGCTATGGTAGCCAAAACCTTAATGGAAGGGATCGAAGGGCAAACATATACCATTGTCCCTATGATCATAGCAGACATATACCGAGCCTTGGACCACTGCTAGAAGGGGGCCAAACACTTTGAGGGTTGCAATCTGCTACTACAGGTTTGGTTATTGGAGCATCTCCAGAGAGGTCAATTTCGTCAGGAGTTTCCGCGAAGGGTGTGGAATGATCATATCGCCTTCCACCACCCTAAGAGGATGACCTACATCCCTGATAGGTTTTCTCAACCAAAAAATGCTACAGATGGGTGCAGTTCTTTGATAATTTGACCGACGACCAGGTCCAATGGATGTTTGAATGGTTCCCTACCAGTGAATTCATCATCAGATCGAGGGATGCTCCGCACCTGGTGTTGATTGTTCTAAGGGGCATATATCCCTATGTTCCTATCAGGTTCATAAGATAGGCAGGTAGAAGTCAAGTTATACTGCGAGTCTCCAAAATGAGTCATTACAGGGCAGATTTTCAGGACGAAGATATCCCGTACAAATGTGAAGCTCAGCATATGTGGTATCTCAAGGTTATTGTAGAAAGGGACACCATCGAGCCTGACAGATACCACACAGGGCATGTACGCTTCTACCGATCATGGTTGGAAGATAGCATAGCAGGGATAGTTGAGCCAGGCATCAGCAGAAACATGGTCATAAACGAAGTGGCTGAGGCTCAGGTGAAATACAATAATTTGCGCAAAAGGATTTCTGAGTCCGAAGCCGAGCATCTGGAGCAACACAAGACTAATATGAAACTGATCGATGAGTGGAAAGAAAGGGCCATCAAATCTAGTGATTGGTTGGAATATTTGGAGCAGGGTCTGATGGAGCTAGAAGCAAAGACAAGAAAAAGGGTCGCCAACTGCCAGAATGCTGAGGGAAACGAAGGAGGGCATCTAGTAAGGGTATACCTGATGTTGGGTATGCACGACCTGGGGAACCTGATTGACAGAACCAAGAAGGCCAAGCCTGGGGAAGGTCCTTCGGGGACTAAGTAGTCTAGGTTTCCTTTTTATTGCTTTTACCAATGTAATAAGGCCAAGTGCCATTAGTGACGTTATTTCCTGCTCATTATTTTAGTGTCGTTTTGGACTCGTCTATTTTACATTAATGAAATGAGGCCTTTTTACATCTAAGTTCTCCAAAATCAACTTGTCGCTAGGCCTACCTCTGGCACAACGAGGCTCCCAAATTAGGACACGCTTTTATTCCTGCACTATGTGTTTAAATACTGCAATATTTTCTCATGATCATCACTCAATTGGCTACCTTTTATTTTTTTTGTCTTTTAATTACTCCCCTCCCCAAAGGTTGGTTCGTGCATTCTGGCATCATCATCATATCACACTAGATCCAGGGGCCCTCCACCTCCTCCTCCTCCTAGTCCACTTAAAGGCAAAGGAAAAGGCAAAATGGAAGATTTGGGCAATATCAGATAAGAAAACACAACGTTAGTGGAACGAACAAAAGCTCTTGACAATCAAGGTACTCAGGTTTAGAATGATGTTATGTCACAACTCGAGCAAAGGTTGTTGAAACTCCAAGGGGAGCTTGAGCATGTCCGGAACTTGGCAAATTTATCCTTCTCACTCAGTGTCCTAGATGTCATTCAAAATCCCATACCTCCTCAGAACACCCCAAACAAACTGAACCCTCCCACAACTCATCATCATACAACTCCACCGAAAAAACAAATTATCCCACCACAGCACCAGCACAACACTTTCCACGCTCCAATAAATACCCCGCTAGTTATCCATGAACCACAAGACTCCACAAGTGACCACCTCTATGCTCAAACACCCGGTCATCAGAACAATCCCATATACGTGGAGACTCTACCTCACTCCACCCAACACATTGCTTACACACCTGAATCCGTTGAGAAGGATATGCTCATTAAGAATTCGGCCGAGGAGCTCAAGAAGCTGACTAGTCGAGTTTAGGGTGTTGAAGGAAGCAAGTGAGTCGAAGGGTTGAACTACGAAGATCTATGCATACAGCTCTGTGTTGAACTACCAGAGGGTTACAAACCTCCCAAGTTCGAAATGTTCGATGGTACAGGTGATCCCAGGGTCCATCTGAGGACCTATTGTGATAAATTGGTTGGAGTAGGAAGAGACGAGAAGATTCGCATGAAATTGTTCATGAGGAGCCTCACAGGAGATGCTTTATCTTGGTACATCAGCCAAAACCCTAAGAAGTGGTCCGACTGGGTAAGTATGGCATCAGACTTCATGGACCGACTCAGGTTCAATACGGAGAATTCACCAGACGTGTTCTACATCCAGAACCTTAAAAAGAAGCCCACCGAAACTTTTCGCGAGTATGTCGTTCGCTGGAGATCTGAAGCAGCCAAGGTTAGGCCTGCCCTAGAGGAAGAATAAAGGAACAAATTCTCTGTCCGGGAACAAGACCCGCAGTATTATGAGAGGCTAATGGTGTTTGAAAACAACAAATTCTCTAACATCATCAAGCTGGGTGTTCGAATTGAAGAAGGTATCAAAAGTGGAATGGTCACTAACTTTGAGGCCCTACAGGCCACCAACAAAGCCTTGCAGTCTGGTGGTATATCCAAGAAGAAAGATGTAGGAATGGTAATGGTTACACAGGGACCCAAATCCCCGTTGGTATACAGAACTTCCCCACTCACCTATCAAGCACCCTCTCCCACCTATCAGTCAGCACCTCCACCAACATATCAACCATCTCCACCGTCTACATATCAGCCTACTTCCCGTAGATACTCCCAACCAGCTCCTATTTATCATACCTACAACTCTCAGACATCTCACTTCCAATCACCCCCTGCTCGCTAAAATTTCCCGAGACCTCGACCCAACTTTGATCACATACTTCCTAAACAATACACTGCCATTGATGAACCTATCGACCAGCTGTATGAAAGATTAAAATTTGCTGGTTATGTCACTCCTATCCCTGCTATAACCCCTGAAAATCCATCCCAATGGGTCAATCCAAACAAGACATGTGCATACCATTCCGGCATGAAGGGGCATACAATTGATGAATGTCGCTCATTGAAGGATAAGATCCAGTCTATGATCGATAACAAGGTCATCCAGGCAAAAGAAGTTGCTCCCAATGTTCGCAACAATCCGCTTCCGGACCATAAGGGTGTCAACATAATAGAGATAGAAGAAGATTGGGACCCAGAGGGGTCGATCGGGTTATTCATAGAAGGTGATGACCCAAAGAAGCCAGCGGTCACTCTTAATCCCATCATAGTCCAGATTCAGCCATCACGAGACATCGAGGTAACTGCATCCCTCCCATTCAAGTTTGAAAGGACACCACCTGCAAACACACATTCATCGTTCGAGGTTGAAGTTATGATGCCTGCTAAGGAACCCATTCCATTTGAAGTGAAAGTAGCTGCACCAATCACAATGACAGTTTCAACCACGCCACCTTTCAATGACAAGGTTGTACATTGGGATTACACGGCTGAAGCGAGAAGGAAAGGTAAAGTCAAGATAGAGGAAGCTGGTGCTGCACAGGGGATGACAAGGACTGACAGGATCTATACACCTGAACACTTGGCAGAGTCTAGCAAGAATTCTTCCAACAGGCCACCCGTCATTGAGACAGGCCCAGATGATCTTTGGAGGAGGTGCAGGCCAGGGAATACTCAGTTATCGATCAGCTGAACAAAACTCCAGCCCAGATATCCATTTTTTCATTGCTGTAGAATTCAGAGACACACAGGAATGCTTTGATGAAGATGCTGAATAAAGCATATGTGCCAAATAACATAACTAGTGGAGAAATGGCCAATATGGTAGGTCAAGTACTGGAGAGTCACAAGATCACTTTCCACGAGGACGAGCTGCCGCCTGAAGGGCTAAGTCATAACAAAGCACTACACATCACTGTGCAATGTGAGGACTACTTCATCACCAGGATTCTGATCGACGGTGGATCCAGCCTCAATATCTGTCCATTGACAACACTCAAGAAATTGGGCAAGGGACTGCGAGAGATCAAAGAAGGATCTATGAATGTAAAGGATTTCGATGGTTCTCAGAGGTCTACTATCGGTGAAATCAGTCTTCGTCTGCAGATGGGGCCTACATGGTTCGAAATTGAATTTCAGGTGATAGACATATCGGCATCCTATAATCTGTTGTTGGGACGCCTATGGATACATGCCACCGGGACTGTAGCATCAACATTGTATCAGGTGGTAAAATTTGAATGGAACCACCAGGAAGTGATCATCCATGGAGACGAAGCAATCCTATCTATGGTCGCCAGACCATTCCGCTGATTGAAGGTAGAAGAAGGCTGGGTGGAGAAACCTACCACCACATTGAATGGGTCAATGCAGTGGATAAAGACAAATGGTGGGATAGTAAGATTGAAAGCATACTGAACTGGAGTGGATACGAGCCTGGCAGAGGACTCGGGAAAAATCTTCAGGGGATTTCCAAACCGATACAGTTGAAGCACCATGGCACCACTTTTGGGCTGCAATATAAATACACTTGGCAGGAGTACGAAGACTGGTCACAACCATGGCCCGGTCCCTACTATCCAGTAGAACAACCTATACCACATTTGGAGCAGACTTTCCGGCAAGCTGATATCATATGGGGTCAGAAGAAGAAGAAACTCTAGAAGCTTTGAAAGATCTATTCCCGGAAGATGGTGACATGGATTGTTGTGTTATTATTGAGGAGGAGGAAGAGGAAGGCCCTAACATCCAAACTGTGAGCAAGGGATCGTTTCTCAAGAATTGGACTGTCAGACCATCCAGGGCCCGACGAGTCCCGGGGTAGCAAGGCTGAACAAGCATTGTTTATTTCATTTTTGCTAACGATTTCCTTTTTCCGCATTTCCATTTTTTGCATTTTCCAATAAAATCTCCAATGTTCCAAAACATTCAAAAATCACTTTTATATTTCAATGAATCTGTATTAATTTATTATCATTTTCTCTCATTATTTTATCTTACAGCATTACTATTTCTTGTCTTGATGAACCAATGACTGTGACATGCAATGAGACAACGCAACAAAAGGACAGTGATTCAGAAAAAGAGGATGTCATACCCGATGAAATTATCAGAGAAGTTGAGGATTTTTAAAATAGACCTAATTCCAATTTGGACGAAACCGAGATAGTCAACCTGGGAGATTCAGAAACTGTCAAGGAAACTCGCATCAGCATTCATCTATCGCCATCAGAGAAACTGGAATACACACAATTCTTGAAAGAGTGTGAAGACATATTTGCATGGTCGTACGATGACATGACTGGTCTAAGTATATCCATTGTGGCTCACAAGTTACCAACTAATCCAATGTGTCCGCCGGTAAAGTAGAAGCTCAGAAAATTCAAGCCTGATATAAGTCTGAAAATCAAAGAAGAAGTTACCAAGAAAATCAACGCCAACGTTCTCAGGTTAGTTGAATATCCGACATGGTTAGCCAACATCGTTCCAGTACCCAAGAAAGATGGAAAGGTCAGAGTTTGTGTCGACTACCAGGATCTCAACCGGGCCAGTCCGAAAGATGATTTTCCTCTCCCGAACATACACATCTTTATTGAAAATGGTGCAAAGCATGAACTTCAGTCGTTCATGGATTGTTTTGCTGGTTACCACCAAATTTGGATGGACGAGGAAGACGCTGAGAAAATAGCTTTCATTACGCCGTGGGGAGTTTACTGTTATAAGATGATGTCGTTCGAACTAAAGAATGTTGGGGCCACCTATATGAGAGCTATGACCCACTATTTTCCATGATATGATACATAAAGAAATTGAGGTGTATGTGGATGATGTCATCATCAAGTCCAAAAGAGCCACTGACCATACAGCAGATTTGAGAAAATTCTTCGACAGGCTGCGAAAGTACAACTTGAAATTAAACCCTGCGAAGTGTGCGTTCAGGGTTCTTGCTGGGAAATTGCTTGGGTTCATCGTCAGCCGCCGAGGAATAGAACTGGATCCATCAAAGGTCAAAGCCATTCAAGAATTGCCACCGCCAAAGAACAAGAAAGATGTGATGAGTTTCCTGGGACGCCTTAACTATATCAGGCGATTCATAGCCCAGTCCACGGTTATATGTGAACCAATATTCAAGATGCTGAAGAAAGATGCTGTGACCGAATGGACCGATGATTGTCAGAAAGCTTTCGATAGAATCAAGGAATACTTGTCAACATCACCAGTCTTGGTCCCGCCAGAGCCAGGTAGACCCTTGCGATATAGATGGAGCTTTTGGCTGCGTTCTGGGGCAGCACGACGAGACAGGAAGAAAGGAACAAGTTATTTATTATCTGAGTAAGAAGTTCACTCCACATGAGGTGCGGTATTCTCTACTCGAACGTACCTGCTGTGCTCTAACCTGGGTAGCCTAGAAGCTGAGGCATTACTTCTGTGCCTACACAACGTATCTCATATCAAGGATGGATCCCTTGAAATATATCTTTCAGAATCCCATGCCCACTGGCAATTTGGCCAAATGGAAAATCCTACTGAGTGAGTTCGACATTGTCTATATGACTCAGAAAGCGGTCAAGGGGCACGCACTGGCAGATCATCTTGCCGAGAAACCCGTGGGAGGAGAATACGAACCCCTAAAAACATATTTTCTCGATGAAGGAGTGTCATTCATATGAGAAGACATTGCAGAATCCTATGACGGTTGGAGAATTTTCTTCGACGGAGCAGCCAATTTCAAGGGAGTCGGCATTGGAGCTGTCCTGATATCGAAAACAGGTCAACATTACCCGGTATCTGCCAAACTCAGATTTCCCTGCACCAACAATATGGTAGAATATGAGGCCTACATCTTAGGGCTCAATATGGCCATTGACATGAGTATCCAGGAGTTTCTAGTAATTGGTGACTCAGATCTGCTAATACACCAAGTACAAGGAGAATGGGCTACCAAGAACTCCAGGATATTGCCATACCTGCACCATGTGCAGGAATTGAGGAAAAGGTTCACAAAGACAGAATTTCGGCACGTCCCCAGAATTCAGAACGAGTTTGCCGATACATTGGCCACTCTATCATCCATGATACAACATACAAATATGAACTTCATTGATCCTATTCCAGTAAAGATCCATAGCCAACTGGCATACTGTGTCCACATTGAAGAAGAAGTAGACAGAAGACCATGGTTCCACGACATCAGGGAATATTTGTCAAAGGGAGAGTACCCAGAGCTTGAAAATCACACTCAGAAACGCATTCTCCGGAGATTGTCCAACAATTTCTTTCTCAGTGGAGGAAACCTGTACAGAAGTACTCCTGACTTGGGATTATTAAGATGTGTCGATACAAAGGAAGCCTCCAGGATACTTGAGGAGATACATGCTGGGACCTGTGGCCAACACATGAATGGTTTTGTCTTAGAAAAGAAAATACTCAGGGCCATTTATTTCTGGATGACCATGGAGACAGACTACATCCAATATGTCCGGAAATGCTATCAATATCAGGTACATGCAAATATGATAAAGGTACCCCCAAACGAGCTCAATGCAACAAGCTTACCTTGGCCGTTAGTCGCCTGGGCAATGGACGTTATTGGACCAATCGAGCCCACGACCTCAAATAGCCACAGGTTCATCCTAGTAGCTATTGATTACTTCACCAAATGGGTCGAAGCGGCATCATACAAAGCCGTGACTAAGAAAGTCGTGGTACCATGGTNGGGATTATTAAGATGTGTCGATACAAAGGAAGCCTCCAGGATACTTGAGGAGATACATGCTGGGACCTGTGGCCAACACATGAATGGTTTTGTCTTAGAAAAGAAAATACTCAGGGCCATTTATTTCTGGATGACCATGGAGACAGACTACATCCAATATGTCCGGAAATGCTATCAATATCAGGTACATGCAAATATGATAAAGGTACCCCCAAACGAGCTCAATGCAACAAGCTTACCTTGGCCGTTAGTCGCCTGGGCAATGGACGTTATTGGACCAATCGAGCCCACGACCTCAAATAGCCACAGGTTCATCCTAGTAGCTATTGATTACTTCACCAAATGGGTCGAAGCGGCATCATACAAAGCCGTGACTAAGAAAGTCGTGGTAGACTTTGTCCGTGACCATATCATTTGTCGGTTCGGGGTTCCGGAGTCAATCATCACTGACAACGGCTCCAATCTCAACAGTGATCTGATGAAAGCCATGTGCGAGACTTTCAAAATCAGGCACATGAATTCCACATCCTATAAACCACAAATGAATGGAGCTGTGGAAGCCGCCAACAAGAACATCAAAAAGATATTGAGAAAAATGATAGAAAAGCACAAACAGTGGCATGAAAAGTTATCATTCACCTTACTGGGATACCGCACCATAGTCCGCACATCAATCGGGGCAACTCCTTATTTACTGGTTTATGGTACAGAAGTTATTATCCCTGCCGAAGTGGAGATCCCTTCCTTAAGAATCATACAAGAAGCTGAGCTCAGCGACGCAGAATGGATAAAAGGCCGCTACGAGCAGTTGGCCCTCATAGATGGGAAAAGGATGAATGCAATATGTCATAGTCAACTTTATCAGAATAGAATGTCCAGAGCCTTCAACAAGAGAGTCAAGCCAAGACATTTCATACCGGGGTAGCTGGTGTTAAAGAAGATTTTTCCACATCAAGACGAAGCCAAAGGGAAATTTTCTCTCAACTGGCAAGGTCCGTATATGGTTCACCGAGTAATGATCGGAGGAGCTCTCATACTTGCAGAAGTGGACGAAGAAGTTTGGCCAAAGCTAATCAATTCAGATGCAGTCAAACGATATTATGTGTAACTTTCTATGCTTTTCTTCAATGATGTAAATTGAACTACGCCTGACCTAATTCCCGTTTAATAGGGGATACGTAGGCAGCCCTATGGGTTCGGTCACAATTCAATAAAAATCTCATTTCCCCCGCAATTGGAAACTGGGGTAGAATTTTGAGGAGGACCCACAAAATTCCGAACCAAGTTCAGCCGATCGCAGCATGTACAACGGTCAGAATCATCAACCATCTAACTGGGGCAGAATTTTGAGGAGGACCCTCAAAATTCCGTAGCACGAGTGGTTGCAATGTCTTGAACCATCTCACAGTCATCGGTTCATCTAATTTCTAAAAATATATTTTACTATGTCTTTATAAAATCATGCACGTTTTCAAAATATAGCTCTGTTTAGCAAACACTACCCCAATGACGCAAACAGAATTGTCATACCAAGCAGAGCGAAGCAAGTAAAGCCAGCAGAGACACGAATCAACCTCCCCCATCTACAGAACTCACGGTTTTCTTTGGATGCAGGAACAAAGAATGAACATGTTCAAAATCACAATCCTCGAAACCATCACACTTGTCGACATTTGCTATCAGCACGAACAAACAATGCTCCGTAGTCACAATGCTCATAACAATCACAATATCAAATCCTGCTGCCAGCTAAGAAATTCTACTATCATTTACTATTTAATCTTCTGCATAAGGCTAAGTTCTGCCTTCATTTCGCATAAGGCTAATATCTGCCTTCATTTGCATAAACCTAAGCTCTGCCTTCATCTTGCATGGGACTAAGCTTTGTCCCGCATTTTGCATGAGGCTAATTTCTGCCTCCATCTGCATAAGGCTAACCGTTGCTTTCCTATCCACATAAGGTTAAGCTCTACCTCCATCTGCATAAGGCTAACCGCTGCCTTACACCTTGCATAAGGCTAATCTCTGCCTTCTCCTGCATAAGGCTAATCTCTGCCTTCATTCCGCATAAGGCTAATCTTTGCCTTCCATATCTCTTCATGAGACTAAGCTCTGTCTCCATACTTGCATGAGGCTAAGCTCTGCCTCCAATTTGCTTTTCACCGAGACTAAGCGCTGTCTCTCAAGCATTATTTACTTCGCTTCTCTTTCGGTCTAAGATCTGCCCTCCATTTCCCAAGACTAAGCTCTGCCTTGTGGAAGTCATATTACTGCATTTCATGGGCTAAAATATCGCCAACCTGTCCAAAGGCGTCATAGTCTAACGGCAGCATCCTCATAGGCGGAAGACACCATGTCATGGCCTGAGGATCTCTCTCAACTTTGCATATCATCATTCAAAGGCGTCATCGTTCGGAGGCACCATCTTTATGGCTCGAGAACATCATTTCATGGCCTGCTAATCCTTCATCAAACAATTCATGGCATAGGACATCATGGTCTGAGGACGTCATCCCTAACCGTCCAAAGACAACATTCATAGTCCAACGGAAACCTGCATCATGTTTAAAATTATGCATAGTATACGCTTGTATTGCTTTTATTTGCACGTAACTCGGCAACCGACGGCTACCCCGCAGGAGCGATCCCGCTCCAGTTCTCCCAGCCATATAAAACCTAACCTCTCTCGTGAACCATTCATTCACCCATCCCTAGATATTGCGTCCGTTCTTATGATGAATTCATCGGTATACTTCGCCGATGAATCTGGAACTACATACGGCCTGATTCCTGTAAAACCAGGGATATGTAGGAAGCTCAGAAGCCAGGGTGCAGCCTAAATCTCCCAAACCGTATCACTCGGTCAAAAATTGGCCATCATTTCTTTACCCGACAAACTCTTTCATCCTTTCCGGGTAAAGAGGAGAAGCTGTTGATACCCAAAAAATATTTTAAAATTGCATATATACCTTCAAAGTCATGCATTAATAGCAATTGGTATTTTTCCGTTATTTTCCTACATTTTTATTAATTTGGCCAGTATTTATTTCCAACAAATAATTATAAAGATGCATCACAAATGATTTCAAAAAGCATTTCTTGATTTAATTTATTATTTATGGTCCTAATAAAACCCAATTATTTCATAATTAGCCAAATTGGCATCTTTTGGCTATAATTGCAATAACTTTGTAATTATAGTCCAAGCATATAATTTTGCACTATTTTCTACCAGAAATTAGTCATTTGTACTTTTAAATACTAATCATTTCAAACTATTATCTAAGCATGAAATTCATTTTTTATAATTATTAGCTATTTTGTAAATTCTTTTAATTAATTTGAATTGGGTATTTAACAAATAGCCTAATCTCATTTCAATTGTAGCCTAATTTAAACCAGCACAAATCCCTTAATTAAACCAGCCCAAACCCCAGGCCCAATTCGTTAATTCTACCCGACCCAATCTGATTAAATCTTGGCCGTTGATCAAAACTAATCAATGGCCCAGATTCGTTCTTACCTAATTTAAGCTAAACGACCTACCCCACAAACCCTCATTCTCTCATTTCTCTCTCCTCACTCCACCGTCACCCCTTCCCCTCATCTCTCAAACTCTCTCTGCTAAATCTAACCTCTCACCGGCCGTCGAATTGCCGGTAACTATGGTGGCCTCACCACTATCCCAGCTCCCATGGCTCCCTCTTATGCCGGATTATTGCTGCCTTAAGGTCCTTGAAGGAACCAGAAGGTGGTTCACTCACCTCCCATGGTTTCCATGTCATTCTCAGGCCACCATGGCTTTTCTGAGTAAGATCTTCCTATTTTGCTTTAAACATATGGGTTTCTAAGCCTATATCTTCATCTCTATGTTATCTTTTCTAAAAACCCTAATCTCATCTCTTGAACTTCTCAGATCTGTACAGATCTGAAATGGTTCGAACTTATTTTTACTTGTTTTATGAATATTCTCCTAATTTTTCGAAATGTCTTTTCATTTTCCTAAACTAGGGTTTCCCGAAAATCCTTTTCTCCAAAATATTTTCTAATTTTAAGTGTTTAATATCCCATTCTTATGTGTTTTCAACTGATTATATTTATTTTACCTCAACCCTAACTAGTTTATGCTAAAACCTCAATTTTTGGAAATTTTTGTTTGGATTCTGAGTTTAACCGTGTTACTTGTGCACTGTTTTCGATCTATTCTTTGATTCTCATGATTTTCCTTTAGCTTAATTCGATGTCTTGTGATTTTTACCCTAGTATATCTTTATTAGGGTTTGTGATTCTATTCTCGACTGATCCAGTATGTTTATGCTTGGCCTACCTGTTTATTCATGAAAACCTGTGTTGTTTTCCTTAAAATCAGTATTATTTCGAGTCCTTGATTCACTGATTTGCTATGGTAATACCTGTATGTTGATTTTCAGTTATTTCCCTATTTTTCATAATTGTTAATTATTTCTTTCCTTATCTTTGATTAACCGTGAAATTTGCTGACTCTTACTAAGTGTTTCCTTAATTAAACTCTTTTGTACTTACCCCTAATTTCCTACTCTGTACCTAAGGTTACTTGATTTCCTTCTTTAATTATCTGCCCTGCTCTTGACCGTTAGTTGATTACCCCTTAATTGTTGGAAACTTGGCTGATTTTATGTATGATTGAATTTGTAATTTTCCCTAATTTCTACATAATTGATTCTTTACCTTATTCTGTCTAGCTCTCAACTGCTATATATACTCTCCTCGATTTTCACTTTTAACACACTTTTCACTGGAACTCAAAAAAACACACGAACACATTAGTTCAAAAACTCTCTCATACTCAAAGCTTTTCTGCTCTCTTTCTTTCTTTGTTAGTTACTACTGTTCTGAATTAGCTAGCTGCAAGACAAGGCTAATTATTGTGCTCTCCTATCCTTCACCTTTGTGTTTACTATCTCTTTACTGGTATATTCTGATTTCAATTCAAGTTCCAAAACCAACATGTTTCTTTTACTGCTTCAGTTTATCATATTTCTGAGATGTTTCTATCTATGGTCTTGTTGTTCAACATGTAATTGACATGTCTACATCATCGTTCATTTAGCATATTATATTATGTCCCACTCCCCCTTAGGATCAGTATGCTTATGAATATGTTACCCTCTTGTAGTATGTACCAATGTGACTCTGCTCTATCTTATGTTTACCTGTTTTCTAGCATGAACCTTTCTTTGCAAAGCAATTTGTATCCTAAGCTGTTTGATTTTGGTTTGATTCTGAAATTCATGTTGTGTTGATACCATTAGCTATCCCTTAATCCCCATAAACCCCCTACAAGAACTTTTATGCTCCTGTATACTATGTGCTCTATGTGTCCCTAATTCCCATCACCCCTGTATGAAGAACTGTGATTTGAATGTGCTGAATCTGTTTGTGCTGTGATTAGTCTACTATTTGTTAATTGTCCTACTCTTGTCAAAAACTATTTTTTACTAAGCAACTCTCCTATTTTATATAACTATTTCACCTAAGTCTTTTTCAGACACTGTCTTTCCTATTAAAACATCTTCAAAACTATGTCAAGCACTGTCACTCTACTCTTAGGTCCTTAGGTTCTGCCCCTCCAGTGTATGACTGCCTTGGGATCCCTATGAGATCCCTCCGAACTCTAATTCACTGGGACTGGGCCTTCCACACTGCACTTACTCGATTATGGTTATGAAATCTGGGTGTGAGCATTGCCCGGGATCCCTTGAAGTCCTTAGGGAACTCTGACACACCCGAATATGAGAAAGACTATGAAACATTTTTGGCACTTGAGGTTCTGGGAATCTGGATCTGTTTTTTAGGCTCCCTATAGTTTAACTTCTTCTTTTCCTTTATTTACTTATGTAATTTATTCAGCTGGTCTGTAATAATTATTTGTAAACATATATTGGGGATGGCTAGTGAAGTGGGGAGGGTAGCCATATAGTTCTGTTAACATCATCGGGTAGAAATCATGTTTTTAGCTTTACATTATTTCTATTTGCATTAGAATCCATATTTTAGGACCATCATATTCATTCAAACCATGTCAAGCATGCACTAGATACCATGTTCCTGGGATTTCATGTCTACTGTTTCAGCATCTCATCGCTGCTTTATGTTTATCACTTAGAAATCCTGCTCCTAGGAAAATAAACAACGTTAACATAAAAGTTGTTACTCTTGTGCATTCAAAAAATCACGTTTCAATCATTCTGTAACTCTTTTGTGCATTTAGAAATCATGTTTTAGGAATTATGTGCATTCTGAAATTATGTCTTAATCATTTTGTATTTTATATGTGCATATTAGATACCATGCTCTAGGACTCCGTTTGCATTTGCTTAACCACGCCTAGTTTTAACTATTGATTCATAAAAAAAGGTAAAAACAATCTCACATATGATTGTTCTGTTTTAGATAAAATAGTAACAATCTCTGCATAATCATATCACCTAGAACAACATGCTTTTAGGTAAAATAACTTTTTAATTGTTTTTAACAATTCTGGTAATTATTATGCACAATCCCACGTCTAGGAAAGCCTTAGGTAACCAATCTTTTTAAAAGCTGGAACCCTGCTTGGTTGTGTTTACTGTTTAAAGACACAGGTTTTAAAATCAGTATGCAAACTGATTAGGTCCTTGCTATTGAGTTTATAAAACAAGTTGCATACTTCTGTGCATTGATATTCACTTAGATATCCTATCTTAGGATTCTGTCTAATAAAACTGCCTCTTGTTTGAGACGTGCTGCTTATGTGCATTATCTGTAGAGGTAAACTTGAGCCTCTTAATTGTTTCTTCCCTGCTTTATCTGTTCAAGTCCTATTTGTTCTTTCCTGTCGCCTAGTATTTTCTCATTTTCAACCTTAGGGGTTTGTCTAGAACTGCCTATAGGTAGAGGTCCTAATCTCTTCTAGGACCATTAAGAAGGGGCGGGTAACAGCACGATAGAGATCAACACTCGCTTTAATAACCGCTAAGGGGTGGTAAGGGTAGACATGGATATGATGACCGGTACGCTAATGCAACATGTAGCCCCTCTTCTAAGGAGTGATTACCGGGCATTGTACTGATGTGATCCTATAGGATAAACAACCTAGGACCCCCTATCCCTTACATATGTATGTTTAGATCATAACTCTTTCAAAACTTTATATATGTGCCTAGACTCTAAATCTTTTAAACTTGGGCACATATGTGTGCTTAGACTGCGAATCTTTTCAAAATCTTTTACTTGTTTAAACTTTAATTGTTATTTTCTACTTGTCTAAATTCACAAAGCTTGTTTGGCCGGGAACCACAGTTGTGGACTTTGAGGGGTGCCTAACACCTTCCTTCCCCTTGAAGTAATTTCAAGACCTTACCCTATCTGTGGTTATCTAATCTGTGTTTATAATGACCCTTAGTAGGTTCCCTAACGCACCGTAAAATCATTAGGTGGCGACTCTTAAATTCCTTATCCCTTTCCCAAAAGAAAACGAGTTGTCCCAATAATGTCGAATACCCTGACCGATCTGAAAGGAGAGGAAAGAGGGGGGCGGGGCAATTGGTACTCTTGTGCATATTGTAGTTGAGCCATGAGCTACTTGTTGTGAAAAATACTATTATTATTGGTTTCTTGGCAAGTTGTGATATTGGACACTTGAGGTGCGATTTGTGATACGTTGTGATATTGATACGCATGCGATGTTATAAGGTTTTGAGATTGAAACACATGCGCTGGGATAAGGTGGCTTGTTACGCGTGGCTAGTAGGGGAACTACTAGAAGTCATGCGGTATGATAAGGTGGACTAAAACGCGGGACGTTATTTCGGGAAAAATGATTTTCAAAACTAAATGCAAGGCTCCTGCGGTGATATAAATATTATGAATTGTTATTGTTGTTTGACACTACTAGGCGATACCTCGGTAGTGACTTTGTGTTGGTATTTTTCCATTACTTCACTTGTGTTTAGTTGCTTTGTTTCCTTAGCATAACACTCATTGTTTTCTTCTATGATGCATTAATTGCTTTAGTTCCGTGTGGTAAATTTTGGTATATTGCTTACTTGTTTCGTTTTCATTGTTACTATTATTGCACTGTTAAATTATTTGTTCTATTTTTGTTTTTTCCAGTAGGGTGGCTTGTCCTCGTCACTATTCTACTGAGGTTAGGCTTGACACTTACTGGGTACCGTTGTGGTATACTCATGCTACACTTCTGCACATCTTTTGTGCAGATCTAGGTACCTCCTACCAGTCCAGGCATCAGTGATTTGAGTTCGTACTTGGATACTTCAAGGTATACCTGCTAGCATCCGCAGGCCTCAGAGTCACCTTCTATCTATTTTAATATCTTCCTTTTTTTATTAGATAAAAATGTATAGGGATGATTATGAAATCGTTGTAGAGCTTGTGACTCGATATCACCAGGTTTTGGGGAAAATGTATATGCCAAGTTGTGGAGTTTTCTTTATTAAATTGTTGAGTATATAAGAGTTCACTTGTTATTTCAGTTATTTTCGCATGTTTGTTAGGCTTACCTAGTCTTAGAGACTAGGTGCCATCACGATATCCTACAGAGAAAAATTAGGGTCGTGACAAGTTGGTATCGGAGCTCTAGGTTCATAGGTATTATGAGTCTTAAATAGGTTTAGTAGAGTCTCGCGGATCAGTACAGAGATATTTGTAATTATCTTCGGGAGGTTATGGAACTGTTAGAAAAAGTTTCACTTCTTTCATTCCTTATAATGCGAATTTGTTGACTTCGAAATTCTAAATCTTTGTCTTTCTATTCTCTCATAGATGGTGAGGACACGCATAACTGAGTTATCTTAACATGTTATATTCATCATCATTAATCTATTTTCACATGCTCTAATTGTCTTATCTCTTGCTTGTTAATTACTCTACATGTTTAGTTGAATTTCTTGTTTCCTTTATTCTATGTTCATTATTTAACTGTTGAATTCTTTAGATGAAGTTGTTATCCTTGAAATATCTTGTTGTTAAAAGTGGCATTGGGTTATAAAGGTCGCGATTCACATTGAGGCAAAGTATTAAGTTGTGAAATATTATTCTTGTTGAGTTATTCACTTTCGTTTGTCATTGTTGATACTCTTGTGCATATTGTGGTTGAGTCATGGCTACTTGTTGCGAAAGTACTATTATTGTTGGTTTCTTGGCAAGTAGTGATATTGGGTACTTGAGGTGTGATTTGTGATACATTGTGATATTGATATGCATATGGTTGTATAAGGTTTGAGGTTTAAATGCATGCAGTGAGATAAAGTGGGCTTGATACGCGTGGCTAGTACGGGAACTACTAGAAGTCACGTAGTGTGATAAGGTGAGCTAAAATGCGGGATGCTATTTAGGAAAAAATAATTTTCAAAACTAAATGCAAGGCTCTCACGGTGATATAAGAAAAAATTGTGAATTATTCTTGTGATTTGAGACTACGAGGCGGTACCTCGGTAGTGACTTTTGGTTGAAATTTCTCTGTTACTTCACTTGTTTTTAGTTGATTTGTTTCCTTGGCGTAACACTCCTTATTTTCTTCCATGATGCATTAATGCTTTAGTTCCGTGTAGTAAATTTCGGTATGTTCCTTACTTGTTTCGTATCTATTGTTGCTATTATTGTACTGTTAAATTACCCGTTCTGTCTTTTATTTATTTCAGTTGGGCCTTGAACCGACCTCGTCACTACTCTACCGAGGTTAGGTTTGGTACTTAATGGGTACCGTTGTGGTATACTTATGCTATAGTTCTGCACATCTTTTATGCAGATCCAGGTACCTCATACCAGTCCAGGCATCAGTGAGTGAAGTTCGTACTTGGAGACTTCAAGGTCCACCTGTCGGTACCCGCAGGCCTAGGAGTCACCCTCTATCTATTTCTATATCTTCCTTATTTTATTAGATACAGTTGTATATGGATGATTATGACATCGTTGTAGAGCTTGTGACTCGATTTCACCAGGTTTTGTGAAAAACATATATGTTGAGTTGTGGAGTTTTATTTATTAAATTGCTGAGTATTTGAGAGTTCACTTGTTATTTTAGTTATTTCCGCATGTTTTTTAGGCTTACCTAGTCTTAAAGACTAGGTGTCATCACGACATCCTACGAAGTAAAATTATTAATATTAGACGAATTCTAAAATATACATACATAAAATACCTAGTTTAGCGAAAAGACCATAGGTTCATGTACCTTATAAACAAACCTATAAATCCACACGTGATGTCGGCAACCAACCTAATGTAAGTATTAGAGATTTGTTTCACGGCTCAAACTCGCGACTTATACGTCACACAGAGACAATTTAATATTGTTGGCAGGCGTTCCTTATTCATTTACTAGTTATAAATGTATAATATCAAGATTATCATACGGTCCCTTGGCATACCGTGTGAGTATGATTGAAGAAGAAGCGTGATCAGTAGATCAACAACTACGTTTTAAACGCCGTATGTCACATTTTTGATGATTTTATACTATCATTGCTACATGGATTTTATTCATTGATTACATGGATGGACATACATAGAATTTTGATAGTCTGGGAGATAAAAAGCGACAAAAATGGTACATAATGGAGAACATAAATGCATTTATTCTAAATTCACAACGAATTATGGAGTGATAGTATGTCTTTATGTTGATAACATGCTAATCATACGAACTAACATGCAAGACATAAATGAAATTAAGAAGTATTTAACTTTGCAATTTAAAATGAAAAATTTGGGAGAAGTTGATACTATCTTAGATGTTAAAGTTAAAAGACATAGTGGGGAGTTTTGCCTTATGTCAGTCTCACTATAATTACAAGGTTCTTTCCAAATTTAATCATTTGGGAACTAAAGAATCTAATACTCCATTTGATGCATCTAGCAAGACGGTTGAGAACTTTGAAAGATCTGTTAGTTAATTAGACTATGCTAGTGCAATCGATAGTTTAATATATGCTATGCACTGCACTAGGTCAGATATTGCATTTGCGGTTTGTAAATTGTCAAAATATACTCATAATCCAAGTGGTGATCATTGAAAAGGTATAGTGAGAATACTTGGTTATCTGAAAAGGACAAAAACTTTTGCCTTGTATTATAACAGATTTCCTTCAGAAGGATATTGTGATGCTAATTGGATAACTAGTATTGGTGATAACAAGTCAACATTGGGTAGATATTCACTTTAGGTGGAGGAGCAATTTCATGGGCTTCTAAAAAACAGATGTGTATTACTCATACCATAATGGAATCCGAGTTTATTTCTTTAGCACCTGCAGGAAGAGAGACAGAATGGCCGAGAAATCTATTGTTAGATATAGAGTTGTGGTCACAATCAATGCGAATTGTTCTCTTGCACTGTGATAGTGAAGCAACTATGTCTAAGGCTTTTAGTAAAATATACAATGAAAAATCTAGACATATTGCTTTAAGACATGAGTACGTAAGATAACTAATTTCGGATGGAATTATTGCCATTGTGTACATCAAGTCTAAAGACAGCCTTGCTGACCTATTTACTAAAGAACTCGCGAGGGATATGACAATACGCACAACAAGTGCTACGGGTCTAAGATAACTTAAATTTGTCACTAGTAACGGAAACCTTACCTCTTTTATTGTTTAACAATATTAAAGGTTTAAAAGGTGATAACAAGTTATAGTTGTGACGGATAGCAGATACTGAAATTTAGTACCTAGCAAAAGGAGGGTGAGTATAAAAATACTCTTAATGAAAAAGAAGAGTTTGGTTTAAGAACTAAAGAAGTCCATGTTAAGGACTTCGTTAAATCTTCACTTATGTAAATAAGAAGTGGTGCCGCTTCTATCAAAGTTTGGGATACAAAACTTGATAAGTGTTTATGAATTCAAGAAGTAGCACAAGGCCATAATTGGGTGTTAAAACTCACGGTGAACAAATTGTGAAGTTAGTACGATTTATATGTATAAAGCTTTTCCGTCTTGTCAAATAGAAATTATGGTTTAATAGAACTTAATCTAACCATCAATTTCGACAAGGTCTTGAATAGTTTATACAAATATTAAGTTTAAATCGAAAAATACCTACTATACGCATGAATCTTATAAACAACATCAATCACTAAGTAGGGGATTGTTAGATTAGTTAGTGTTTTGATGGGAGTATTTGAGAAGAGGTTGCTTTGTCCCTCATTAGAAAAAGAAATAAAGGAAGAAGTGTTTAGAAACACTTCTTTGTCTTACATGGTTTGAATATTTTAAAGATATTTTGGAGAGAAACTAGAATTTGATTATATTATTAATAGTCAAGATTGGGTACTTGGGCACTTGGGCCTTCGGCCAATTAAAATAGTACGAAATTTATTTCTTTTTAGTCACCTATTAGTTTTATTAATTAAAAAAAATATTTTAACAGTTCATTAATTTTGAAAAAGGTGAGTATTGATTTTAAAAGGTGTCTGTTAGCAAAGGTTGAGTCTGTTAATCCTAACAGACACCTAAAGGGTTTATAGATACCCCATTGCTCTCCAAAACGAAAATCATCAGAAAAGCAACAATTTTCCATCTTCTTCTCTTTCTGCTATCTTCAATTCACAAAGTTTGTTCAAGTGAAAATTCGAGTTAATTGTTGGTACTCGAATTTCAGAAACTTTGTAGAATCCTGAAGGAATTCTGCCCTAATCCCTGCAGATTGGGAGGCTTAAATTCCTTAAAGACAGTGACTACACTATCAAGGCCTAATTATTTCGTCCCCGTATTCTGTTATTTCTCTAACAGATTCTTGAGCTAACAAATGATGATTCAGTTTGAAAATGGAATTTTTTATAAATGAATAGTTTGAGAATGACAACATTAGAATTGTGTTATCGATTTAATTAATAAGATTCGTTGAGAATGTTTACTGATGTCTCCTAAAAGATAGATCAAATGTTAGGCGGGCTGGATATTTTTCTTTTAAAAAAAATAAAATAAAATAAAGTCGTCTTGTAATGACGGGGTTTGACATCTACCCCTACCATGTAATTTTAATAACCAAAAGCTGAAGACATGAAGAAGGGGGAGATAAAACCTAACCTCCTTAGAATATGGATAAGAGTTGGACATGCACAACTCTTTACAATAAGCTTGCAAAAAATAGATGCTATGAAATGTAAAACAAGGTAGAGAGTAGACAATACACATCAAAAAAGCTCTCCCCATAATGCATGTTAATGCTACCCCTAGTTCGAATATACTAAGGAATTTTAAGAAAACTAAACAATAATATTAAAGTTGTTTTCTGGTTTGTACTAGGGATGAGCGATGCAATTAATTTTATAATCTAGTAGTCAAACAGCTCGAAGGAAAATCAATTTACTCAAAAGCAAAAAAGGTAGCTCATGCACTAGACAACCATATTGGGATTTACTCGCCAACTGAAAACAACATAATCCATTTATTTGAAAAGCAAATGACCACACCTCTCAGTTCACAATTACACACTTATTTTAGGTAACAACAAAGGTTCAAAATTGAATGAACAAAACTCACAATTACAATTGGAAATAATTAACCAAATTCTTAACACACTTGAATTTTGATTTTATCAGCATCATTAGCAATATTTAGTTCACCTTCCTGCAGTTGATACGAATTTGGCCTTGGTTCCCAGTCAATGGCTTAATATTTCCCATCTTAATCATAGACTCAGCAAAATCTTTAGAGAAAGTTCCAAGGTTGGTACTATATGTCTTAACAAGATCATCAGTTTCTCCTCCACTAAACAATGCTTGATCAGAGTGCAAAAGTCCTTTCTTGGACACCAAGTTACTAAAATATTTCGAGTCGAAAAGAGCAGGTGTTGGATCAAGGGAAGCAAGGTTAGAATGACCTCCACTACGTGGACAATTTGCTTGGCGTTGCCTTGCAAAAGTGGAGTCAATGTTGTTAGTCTCATTGTAGATCCGATTTCTGAAGGTGAAACACTGAGCAAACCCTAGGGAATGGCCACCGGAGAGCGCGACGAGGTCTTCCTCATCCAATCCTTGTTTCTTGAAGTTGCTGATAAGTGCAGGTAAGTCCATAAAAGGACTTGGAATGTCATTGTTAGCTGTGGTTCTACTTGCTGTTGTGGAGTCTCTTCTTCCCAATTTCACTTCCCATGTTGGTCCATGTAGCTGTTTCATGTGTAAATGTTTCAGTTTAATTATATACTGAAGGTTCATAACATTTAAGTGGAGAAAATCTATGATATTTGTATTGACTCTTAGACTCACTATGAGGATTGCTACTAATTCTTTATTTCATATCGAGCTTAACGTATCTACTTATAGCCTATTTCGCCAAGCTTCTAAAAGTCAACTTATAATACATAGTTCACTAATTAATCTGAACTACTTAATTTTAACATTAACTATGGTTAGGAGAAATATTGACAAGTGAAAATCAAATTTATAGCTTATGTTAGGATAGAAGGGGAGTAATACGCACAGCAACTACAGAGTCACGAGCTGCAACTGCCAAGATATCCGCACAAGATACAACTGGACGTCCACAAGCTTTATCAAGCTCGGATTTGATTTTATCAATCACCTCAAATCCTCTAGCAGAATTGTTATTAGCACGAGCAGTCTTCTCACTATCAATAGTGGCCGTTTGGTCAAGGAGAATCGAAGCGTCACAACCCTACATTTTTGCAAGAGATATGTCAAGCAAGGACCCCTTTCTCTACTAAACCATATAGTTATTACTCTCCTAATCTTAATATTTTGATGAAATTGACACTCAATTATTTTCACAAATATAAATTAGGATGAACTAAAAAACACTAAGTGGGAGGGGAAAAAATCTCACATTAACGAAACAATCATGAAAATGCAAACGTAGCAAAGAAGCACCCATTCGCCTCTCTTGCCGGACTGCATCCTCCACAACTCGTTTAATGGTTGGTAAAGCTTCAGGACAAACATCCTCGTAGAAATCATCTGACAAATCCGAAAATGCCATGACTGCTAAAGAAAACATGACCAACACATGAATAAAGAGGAAGCTACGAGAGGCCATTATTGAAAACTACTATGTATGTGATGTTTCTGAGTTTGTGTGATGATGAGAGTAATATGTTGCTGTATTTATAGGTTAGAAAAATGTCAACTATCGTAACACACGACAATAGTTCTAGGTTTAACAACTCTCACAAGAAAAATGAGCCAGACTTTGTCAATTTCTAAGAGGATGGTTTTTAAATGAATTCTTGTTCATGCACGAAATGTTCAGACTTGGAAATTTTCAATTATTGCAAATTTGAGTGGGTCGGAGTCTCTCGTTTTATGATAATTAAAATCAAACCTACTACTTAGGAAACGACTAGATTAAAATCATATCAAGTTTGACATAGCAAATAAATTGTACGTTGTAATTAATTCCCTCTTTGTTTACCGGTTGCTTTTTATTGAATTTTTCTCTTTGCATGGGAGTAGCCATTTTTCTACGAGGATATATGGCCAAAAGATTTACTTTACGAGAATGGTTTATATAGACGGCTATTATATGAGGAAGTTGATACATGAAATAGATAAAAATATGCCATCTCTAATAATTTAAGCTTTCAAATGAGATGGTCATATACTTCGGCGTGTCATCAAAGCAGACATAGTTCTGGATTCGAGACTCACCATCACCTATTATAAAAAAGAATTTCCAAACTTTGCTCATTAACGAAAAATAAGGTTGCATGTGAGAGGGCATGGTGAAGGCATAACTAACTAAATAAATATGTGCTCTCTCTATGAGATCTTAAGCATCTAGATGAGATGGTCTCAAAATTCGATAGGATTAATTAAGGAGATTTGCAAATTAATACTTCGCTCACTTTTACTTGTCCAGAATAAACTTGGTACATCCCTTGGGAAATGATAAATGAAATACATATTTTATTATAATACCCATAATAAAGATAGCATTTTAAGAAGTCTTGAAAAATAATTTGGGAAATAAATAGTTAATGATAAGGATAAAACAGAATTTTTTTTTGATTTTCTCTTAATTTGCTAAAATTAACAAGTAAAAATAAAAATATATTTTTAATATAGCGGACAACATAAAAGTGAACGGAGGGAGGGAGTAATATAAAAAAGCAACTACCAACACCAAATTTGAAAGAAAAAAAAAGTCAACTTGTCTGCAAAAGGAATTAGCAAGAACAAAATATAGAAATAATCAAGAAGAACAACTCAACGTGGACTATATCGAGAAAAACAGCCTCTGAATATCTATACTAAATGTCAACATTAACAACATGCAAATAAATTTTGTAATAAGGGGTAGCCATTGGTTAACATTGATGCTAAAGGTATTAATTATTTTTTTAAAGAATAGAGCGGACTATTTGTCACTGTTAATATTGGCTCATTTATTAATTACTTATTTATGAGGCACGCTAATTCAACATTAATCATATGGCCCCTGGCCATACCACACTCACCGAATATCTTTTAAACAATTGCTTTTGACTAATACATTTTCTGTATCTTTTGTCAATGTATTAATTAAGGTTTTCCTAGTACGATGGTTCTGCATGCATCGAAATTAACTAACTATTCTCCTTATCCAACTTTATGTGATACGTTTGAATTTCGAGAATTTATTGTAATTTGTTCGTATGTCTTTTAAATATTTTAAATTATTAATCGTATTATATTAGTAGTACTTTTTCTGTAGTCTCCAAATATATTTTATTTCAAAATTTTCATATTTGCACTCAAAACAAAAAAGTTTGACTTGCATCACATAAATTGAGATATAGTGAGTAGCGTGATTGTCCAAAAGATTTTGGTGAACGAAGATATTTTTTTTAATCTGGAGACTTAATATGTTTGACCAAAAATAAAAAGCATTTTTGAGTAGGAACAATTTTGAAATACTTTCTTTATTTATCTTGCCCTTTTTTACCAACTGTTGATCCAAGTCACGACATGGTTTTGAAGATTGACAAATGCCTACCCAGTTGAACCAGGTACATCAGGGCAAATATCTCGAACGAACCAATTGGCACAAGAACCGTACATGCACAGGAGATAAACGTGATATGTAAATTATCCATGAACTAAGAGATTGTCTCCTAATGCGAAAAGGTTGCAAATTGATAAGGGGCTAGAGTTCGAGTTCAGCAAGGACAGAAATAAAGGAAGGAAGTTGAGATAAATACAAACCCTTCCACCAAGGAAGAGTTGCATTAGAACTAAACAAGAACATCTTAACTTCTGGCGCTATATAATGTTGAAGTATTCCTACTGAAGAATCATTCGCACAAAGACAGAATTGAAGCAAGAACTGAAGGCAAAATTACTAGAGAAATTTTGCAAGCAAAATCCTTGTGCGATACAAAGGCTACTGACCAGTTAGAAGAACCAGTTCTATCTGTTTGCCTTTCGAGTCTAGTTGGTTGTAGTAGGTGATTTAATATTGTATCTTTCAGCTTTATTAGAAGCAATTGTAATAGGTACACATTGTTCAAGTTAGAGTTAACTTGAAGCTTGTCACAATTAGCTAGATGCTAGGTTGCTACAAAGGGATTAGAGTTAGTCCTTAGGTTTACAAAAGAGTTTATTTTGTAGATGTTGTTTGGCTCGGAGTTGTAGTGAAGTGTTTGGGATAATCCTACTGAGGAGTAGGTCGTGGGTTTTTCACCTTTTGAGCCAGGTGTTTTCCACGTAAAAATCTCAGTGTTTTTACTTTACTGCATTTATTATTCCGCACTAGTAAAAGTTGGAACACCAAGAAGAACCAGGTTCTTCTATTGAGCCAACACTCTAAAAATAGGACACCACACAAATCACCCCCCTCTTGTGTGGTATTGAAGTATAAAACAAGTGGTATCAGAGCAGGTTATCTTTGAAAAGGCTAACACTTTGAAAAAGATCAAAATGAGTGCACCACCTGGAAACTGGGAGGGTCAATCAACTGCTCAATGGCCAGTATTACTCTTGGTGGAAGAACATGATGAAGGACCACCTGATTGGAGAAGAC
>ML383789.1:0-14349 GCA_005239525.1 Nicotiana knightiana
ATATATATATATGGTGCAATTTTCTAAAATGTGGAAGACAGGCTTCTCACGTAATCTCTTGATTTTCTGTCAGCAAATTCTCGTGTTAGAAAGCAGCAAGTGTCTCCGGGTCTTTATTTTGTTGTGGAACAACTTTGCCAAGGTAAGAAAGTTTCAGTGTGGAAAAACCGGTGCAAATCTTGTTTGAAAAGTATATTTCCATTGACAAGTGCCTTTCAAATTTTATTTTTCTGAAAACACTCATTATTAATACATCGGCCAAGAAAGCCCCTAGGTCCACATGGCCTAAAATAAAGGAAAATTTATTACAAAAAGCCGATCAGATTTACTGTATAAATAGTTGGGTGAACGATTATTTAGATTAATTTTCAAAACAACCATGATGTATAGGGTCATATCGATCTATATTAAATGCTCGAATGACAAAGTGATACGTGGAACCAGGGGGACAGCAGAAGATGAAGCGAGTAGAAATTAAGATTGGGGATAACAGCTTCGGTTGGCACCAGGTAGATTCTGAAGGGATTATTATCAAAGGGAGCAAATGAATACTTGTCACTAATTGACATTCAATGGAGAATATTCCTCATGTATAGAGAATTTTGTTATTCATGATCGGCCGTTACATATTTATAAATGCCCCCATTATTATTACTTAAGAGGAGTTTGATCCTAGGACCATGTTCCCAGGTATAGCTATAACTAATGAGTTAAACAACCATTGTAACACATGAAATTTTGACAAACTTATGATACACATTGTTCCCAAACTAAATAATACTTTATTTTCTGTATAAATGTTATTCTTGTTGCTGCCTTTGGAAGCTTTGCTCCCTAAATCAAGCATTCTACTATTTATCTCGATTTCAATGTTAAGTCTTGCATTTTATTTAATTTATTTATCATTTTGGGATCAAATCGATTCTGACGTAAAAGAAGAATCTATGTTAAATTTTATTAATTTTGGCCAAGATCATGTTTTAGAGCTCAAGTCCAAATATATGGACTTATTTTCAAGAAGCGCAAGAAGTTCAAGAAGCTCAAGATTGATTTCAATAAGCCAAGATTCTTTCCTTCTTAAAATAGGATTTATTTTATTCCTTTTAGAATAAGAATTTTCCTTTTAGTAGGATTCTAGTTTCTTTTCCATGTAAAATATTGATTTTACTTTCCTTGTCTTTAGTTATTTTATTTTCTTATTAGAATAGGAATCATAGTCATCAAAGAAGAGACTCTAGGCCTATATAAAGGGTTCTCTTGCCTTGTAGAATGGAGATTCACGTTTTTGAAGGTTGACCCTAATTTGCAATAGAGTGTTTTCTCTATTTTATCTTCTTTATCCTTGTTTTTGGTTCCAAGCAAGGTGGTGGTAGTCTTTATCTTATTTTCAGTCGCATATGGTGCTTCTTTACCACGTTAATTGATTCCAAGTAGTGACTTTAGGAACTTTTTAGTTTAAGATCATTCAAGAACACGTTTCTTGATTTAAATTTGTTCTTTTGATATCTTAGAATCATAACTTTCATTGAACTAATGCAATAACAATATTTACTTATTTTGAATGAGTAAATAGTCTTTCTTATTGTTCAGATCGTCATCTTTCACCTCGTTTTTGAATCATCAGATTCCAAGTCCTAGAAATTGAGATACGATGTTTCCTGAAATTCTCCCATAAATCACGTTTTCATTTGGAGATCTTAATCCTGGTCGATTGGTTCTTTGTTAACTCGAAGAATCACATCAGATTCGCTTGCCTATAAACCACGCTATAAATTCAACTGTACCATTTTACGAGTAAACAATTTAGCACCCACCGTGAGGCTTAGACAACTGCATAATTGAGTTGATCCTTGCATCTATTACTAACCTGTTTGATTCTTTGTTTCTTAGCAAAAATCATAAAAAATCGAGGCTAAAAATGTCAACATCGCACACAACGTTGAGCCACAAGAAAATCTGCCTCCACACGAGGATTCAGTCAGTGACACCCCAACCGAGGAGGACGTAACAACGTCGGTCCATGGAGGCGTTATCCCTGACATGTAAGGGAGGTGACTCTTGACGATGTTAAGTAAGAGTACGTTGCGTGGTTAGGATATTAAGAGAACAACAAAATGATATCATGGTCCATCTCTCAAGGCAAGACCGGGCCATGACAGAACTAAGGCAAGCATTGTCAGGTGTTTCCAACAACGCGAAAGAAGAGGCCTTATTCCTCCCGGTGCTCTTGCAAATCAAAAAACGAAAATGGTTAATAATAACACCCTGAGGGGTGAGGTTGGCTTTGACGGAGCTTGGGGGAATCGACAGAGGATCTGGTAATAACAACAACAATGATCCCATATGCTTCTCAAACCGAGCGCCGCAGTAGAGTTGATTTCGAAGTCGTTCAACATGCCAGACATATCGAAATATGATGAGACTTTGGACCCCTAGGAGCATATCACTACATATACAATGGCGGTGAAAGGAAACGACTTGGCTCAACATGAGATTGAGTCGGTCCTACCGAAGAAGTTTGGAGAAACCCTCACGAAGAGGGGGCCTGATGTGGAACTCACTCTTACCCGAACACTGAATAAATCCCTTTGAGGTGCTCGCAGACTCTTTTATCAAGGCCCATGCTAGGGCCAGGAAGGTCCAGGCCCGGAAGGCGGACATATTTAGAATTTTGCAGGGAGAGTCCGAGTTATGCGCGAGTTCATGATCAGGTTTCAGAAAGAAAGGATGTTGCTACCGGTCGTGCAAGATGAATGGGAAACTAAGGCATTTACTAAAAGTTGAACTCGAGAAGCTCTTACACCTCCTAGAAACTGAAAGAAAGCATGCTCGAGTTCATGAAAACTACATGGGTGGATGTCCATAACTGTTACGAATCAAAGATAAGAAAAAAAGATGTTCATCTCGGGTTCCCCGGCATCAACTAAGGGTCAGGATCTAGAAAAGTACATGGATAAATCTAAGGATGATTTTGATGCACATGGGCGATCTTCTAAGGGCCAATTTTTTCCCAACAAAAGGGCCAAAGGACGCGGAAATAGAGGATTCCGATTAACCAATAGGTTCACTCCCGATAGAAGAACTAACCACGACCGAAATAACAGGTCACTGCAAGAAAAAGAGGTATCGGGTTCCCTAGATTCCGCCTATCCCAGGTCCTCAAAATATAATTTCAATGTCGGTGTATTGGAGCTTGTATCGGCGATGAGAAACATCAAGGAATTGCAGTTCCCGAGGCCAATGAGGTCCGACTCCAGCCAGAGGGATCCTAATTTATGGTGTAAATATCATGGGACTAATGGCTACTGGATTGGGGACTGCTGACATCTGTGCGAGGAGGTAGCAACGCTGTTGAAAAAAGGCCATCCCAAAGAATTCTTAAGCGATTGGGCTAAGAAAAATTACAACCGCAGTCAGAATAACGCAGATCCCTCGAAGGCAGGGGAAGACCCTCCCCGACTAACCATCAACATGATTTTTAGGGAGAATGAGATCAACGGTGTAATCTTTTCGGCAACAAAAAAGACAAGGGTATCAGTGACTCATAGCAAGATACTCTGGGAAGTCGTCGAGGACGATATCACCTTCACAGAAAAATATGTCGATGGAGTTCTACTACCGCATAACGATGCCCTGGTAATTTCTCTTAGCATTTTAGATTTCAGGATTAACGTGTTTTGACTGACCCAGGAAGTTCAACCAACGTCATTCAATGGAGAGTGCTCGAACAAGCTAAGCTAACTCGAAGCATCATTTCGGTAACAAAACTCCTCGCGGGTTCAACTTAGCAAGTGTGACAACCCGAGGGGAGATCTTGCTTCCCACGAACGCCGAAGGGGTAATGAAGACAACCTTATTTGAAGTAGTAGACAGAAACATAGGCTAAAACATAATTCTTGGTAGACCATGGCTACACGAGATGAAGGCCATACCATAAACTTCTTAAATTCCCAACTCCAGAGGGAATCAAAACATATAAAAGGAGATCAACCGGCGGCAAGGGAGATGAATGGAGTCTCGGTTTCCAGCAGTAAAGGGAAGGAACCTGCAACATAGCAATTACAGGAATCGACGACTGTTCCCGAACCAAACGAAGATGAAAAAGGGGAAAAGGTGTCAGAATCCCACTAGGTACCAAGATATTTTTAGGTACCGGAAGAAACGGACGTGAACAAGTCCACGACGGAAGAACTCGAACAAGTGGAATTATTCAAGAAGTTTCTAGAAAGGAAGTTTCACTTGGGGACAGGACTAAATCCCAAGCTCAAGTCAGGATCTATTGAATTTCTTAAAAATAACGTTGATTGTTTTGCATGGTAGCACGGAGAAATGAAAGGTATCCCTCTAGAGGTGGTCATGCACAAGTTAAGCATGAACCCAAGCATCTCTCCGTTAAGGCAAAAGAAGCGCCCAGTTGCCGAGGTCAGAAACATGTGACCATTTAAAACACCTCAAAGAAGCCTTTGATATCCTAAGAGAGCTTAACCCTGAAAAATGTGTGTTCGAATTTAGCTCCGGTAAATTTTTGGGTTTCATGGTGCCACAAAGTGGGATCGAAGTCAATCCCGATAAGATTAAAGCCATCGAGGACATTCCAAACCAGCTAACAAACGTGAAAGAAGTCCAAAGACTATATGGAAGACTGGTTGCTCTAAGCAGGTTCATTTATCGATCTTCAGAAAAATGTTGTCACTTCTTCTCACTTCTGAAGAAGAAGACCAACAACTTTGAATGGACTCCAGAATACCAAGAGGCTCTAAAATACCTGAAACAATATCTATCAATCCCTCAGTTACCATCAAAATGAGAGAAAGGTGAATAGTTGCTAATATACTTAGCGGTCTTGGAGGTTGCGCTAAGTGTCGTTCTAGTCCGGGAGGATGAGATACACAATCTCCTATCTATTATGTTAGAAAAATTTTATCGGGAGCGAAAACTCGTTATCCATGCCTCAAAAAACTAGTCTTAGCTCTCGTAGTTGCCGCTCGAAAGCTTAGGCCTTAATTTCAGTGCCACCCGATAGTCATGATGTTAACTTTTCCCCTGCTGAATGTCCTTCACAAACCTGAGTTTTCAGGTCGGCTAGCCAAATGGACAGTTGAAATTAGTGAAATATTGAATATAGGCCTACGAATGCAGTCAAATCACAAGTTTTGGCTGACATCGTGGCTGATTTTAGTCCCGGTCTACTGTTTTTGGCTACAAATGAAGCGATAATGGTGTTGGAATCAACGTCAAGAGTTTAGACCTTGTTCGCAAACGGAGCTTCAAACATGAAAGGGTCCGGGATTAGGATGGTCTTAATCACGCCCTCGGGAGAAGTCCTGGGGCGGGCCATAATAAATTTTCCTTGACTAATGATGAAGCCGAGTATGAGGCTTTAATTGCAAGACTTGAACTGGCACGGGGACTAGATTCCTAGGTCATTGAAATCAAATGTGATTCTCAACTAGTGGTAAATTAAGTATATGGAATCTTTGACACCACAGAGGAGCGCATGCAACAATATGTGGTTAAGGTTCAATCTTAGCTCGTGCGGTTCAGTGTATGGTCGATCACTCATATCCCAAGAGAAAAAAATACGGAAGCGAATGCATTGGCCAAATTGGGATCGTCCATGTAAATGAAGGGATCAGATTCCGGTACTGTCGTTCAGCTCATAAATTTAGTACTGGATGCGGACGGTTGTTATGAAGTGAATACAACAACCTAGTTTGGTACTGGAGGAATGAGATCTTCAATTATCTTGAACACGGCAAGCTGCCCGAAGACCCAAAGGCATCCCGAGAACTCCGGCACCAGAGCAACTTGATTCAGCTTCTAGGGAGGAAAATTATATAGAATGTCGTTCCAAGGCTCATTGGCCTGATGTCTGGGAGCCTCAGAAGCAAACTACGTCATGAGAGAGGTTCACGAAGGAATCTTCGAGAAGCATTCAGGTGCGGATTTGCTGGTACTAAAATTAGATAGGGCAGGATACTACTGACCCCGGATGAAACAAGACGCAAAAGCATTTGTTCAAAAATGCGACAACTTTCAATACTATGCACCGTTAGTGCACCAACCGGTAGAGTTACTGCATTCGGTACTATCCCCATGTCCATTCAAGAAATGGGTGATGGATATAGTTGGGCCGCTGCCACCGGCTCCAGGGAAGGTAAGATTTCTTTTTATTTTAACTAATTACTTCACTAAGTTGGTTGAAGAAGGCCCTTACCAAAAGATCGGCGAGCGCGAAGTGATCGATTTCCTATGGAAAAAATAATTTTTTGATTTGGAATACCGGAAGAGATTGCCTGTGACAACGGGCCACTATTCATTGGCTCAAAGGTTACAAAATTCCTTGAGGACCTGAAAATTAAGAGAATCACATCTTCTCCAGATCATCCAAGCGTGAATGGGCAAGCAAAGTCGAACAATAACATAATTATTCACATAATTATTCAAAATCTTAAAAAGAGGTTGGAAGTAGCCAAAGGCAAGTGGCCCGAAGAGTTATTGGGGGTGTTATGGGCATACCGAACGACAGCGAAGTCGAGCACATGGGAGATACCTTTCTCTCTAGTATATGGTGCAAAAACTCTAATCTCGATGGAAGTAGGAGGATCAACCTTGCAATACTTCCGGGCAGATGAAGAAGCAAATAATAAAGCATTGTTGGTCAAATTGGAGCAATTTGACGAACATAGGGACTTGACACACATAAGGATGGTAGCCCAGAAACAAAGGATGGAATGATACTATAACTGGAGGGCCAATCTCTGCTATTTTAAAGTGGGGATTTGGTTTAAAGGAAAGCGACTCAAAACACCCAGGAGCTCAATGCAGGAAAGCTAGGTCCAATATAGGAAGGCCCCTACCGAGTTTCACCTGTCACCAGAAAAGAATCATACGAACTAGAAAATCAAGATGGAGTCAAACTGCCGATCAATTGGAACGTGACTCATCTCAAAAGGTATTACTGCTGATGGGCACCACTTGTATTGAAAGTATGTGATGCACTCTTTTTCTCTTCGCCCAGTTTTTATCCCAAATCGGTTTTTCTGGAAAGGTTTTTAATGAGGCAACAGTGGAAAGCATACCACGAAAGAAGCTTCATCACCATAGATAAGACCATTAAATGACTGGGCATTGAAACAACAAACCATGGCGGGGTGGTTAGATAGTCTTTGGCTCGACGACTTATTTCTAATGAGAAGAAAAATTTTCCATCTGACCAAAGGCTAATCAACCGTTCACGAGTGCTCTTTCCTACAATCCGCTAGGGGATGGTTAGAAAATCTTTTGCTCAGTAGCAAAGTTCCTAAAGGGAAATGAAGCTTGTTATCGAACAAAAGATTATCCAACCATTCACGAGTGTTTTTCCTCAAAACGAGCAAGACTTCCAGTGTTCCACTTCACATTCTTCGCATTCGAACACTGGGAGAGTAGTATGAGAATACGGCAACCTGATTGCCATGAAAATCGGGACTACAAAACCCGAGAACAAAAATATCTCATCGGGATCGGGGACTGCACAACCAGCTCTGTTGAAATAAGTTGTACAAATTAGTCATATGTAATGCCAATTTCTTTTCTTTCAGCAAACGAATGCTTATGTACTTATAAATATAGAATGAATGAAATAAAGTCCTTTATTTTTATCTTGTTTCTTAACCAAACGATAAATTGATTTTATCATTTGAAAGTTAAGCCAGTACTTCAAATGCTAGTACTGGAATGAATAGGAGATATCTTCTTCAAGAGTACCGTAAATATAAGAGGCCCCTCTTTTATAAAACCCTCACAGTAAAAAGTTGGTTCCAGAAGAATTTATGCCCAGAACCCAAACGCTATTGGGGAAAATGCACCAGAAACCTTCCTTAATTCGACACAACAAGAATAAACTTTGTGCAATGCTTAAAAAAGCACATTTATTTATCAAAAATTCCAAGCAGCACAAGTACATAAATACTAAAGGAAAACAACAAAGGAAAATAAAGCAAAAAATCTAAACTATGTTGCCACCAGAACTCGAGGAAGAGAAGCATCAGCACCCCAGGGAGAAGTAGGTGGATCTGCTACCAGCTTAGGATCTTGGTCGTCATCGTTATTCTTTTCAAGTTCCTCCTCGGTTCCTGAGAACTCGGAACTGGAACTATAAGAGTCAGATTGATGGTTTATACTTCAATACCACACAAGAGGGGGGGGGGGTGATTTGTGTGGTGTCCAATTTTTTGAGTGCTGTCTCAATAGAAGAACCTGGTTCTTCTTGGTGTTCCAACTTCTACTAGTGTGGAATAATAAATGCAGTAAAGTAAAAACACAGAGATTTTTACATGGAAAACACCTGGCTCAAAAGGTGAAAAAACCACGACCTACTCCTCAGTAGGATTTTCCCAAACTCTTCACTACAACTCTGAGCCAAACAACATTTACAAAATAAACTCTTTTGTAAACCTAAGGACTAACGCTAATCCCTTTGTAGAAACCTAGCCTCTAGCTAATTGCGATAAGCTTCAAGTTAACTCTAACTTAAACAATGTGTACCTATTACATTGCTTCTAATAAAGCTGAAAGATACAATATCAAAGTCTTCTAGCTGGTCAGTAGACTTTGTATCACACAAGGATTCTGCTTGCAAAATTTCTCTAGCAATTTTGTCTTCAGTTCTTGCTTCAATTCTGTCTTTGTGCGAATAATTCTTCAGTAGGAATACTTCATCATTATATAGCGCCAGAAGTTAAGATGTTCTTGTTTAGTTCTAATGCAACTCTTCCTTGGTGGAAGAATTTGTGTTAATCTCAAATTCCTTCCTTTATTTTTGTCTTATCAATTTGCAACCTTTTCGCATTAGGAGACAGCCTCTTAGTTCATGGATAATTCATAGATCACGTTTATCTCCTATGCATGTACGGTTCTTGTGCCAATTGGTCCGTTCGAGATGTTTGCCCCGATGGACCTGGTTCAACTGGGTAGGCATTTGTCAATCTTCAAAACCATGCAGTGACTTGGGTCAACAAATTCCCCCTTTTTGATGATGACAAACTATGTGCTCAACCCTGTATAAACTTCAAACACTATGTATGGTTTTAAGCATTTATCATGGAGAAACCAGGTTCATTAGGTTATAAATATCACAACTTATGAAATTTTGGAAAAAGCACATATTTTCCCCCTTTTGGCATCATCGAAAAGGTGCAAAATGATAAACTTACCAGAGTTGTTAACAATTACTCATGGCCATTGAGGCAACTGCAGGTGCAAACATGATTAATCATCAAAAGAAACCAATAAATGTAAGCTATCTAAGAAACTGAGACAAGTCAATAACAAAATTAGCAGAATTCATTTATTAGTACGCAATTCAAGCACCATACAAAAAAAACTAAAGTAGTCACTACCATGAGCAAAAATAACAAAACAGAAACAGAACAACTGGGCAAAGAGGGGTTTTGGTAGCTCTGGAATTCCTAAGGTTGGGGAGGGGCAGATGAGGTTGGGTTCTTTGCTTGAAGGAGAGAAAGCATTTATTAAAGAACACCTTCATTTTTCTCCTTCTCCTTGACTAGTTCAAATCTGAGAGCATCCCGCTCAGCTTCAACCTCATGAAAACGAGAATTCAATCGAAGATCTCCGCATCCTTTATCTCTCTTCCTGCACCAATGACCTGACTTTGCTATTGACTAGCTGCTTCCTAGATGAACCATGTTCATCCTCAGGAACATTTACATTATAATCACATTTCAGCAAAGTGTTCTTCCCAAAATAATACTTAGCAGTAGCCATCTCAGCTTTTTTCACAGGAACCTCAAAGTGGGCAAGCACAGCTGTCAGAATAAAGCCATAAGGAATAACGTGTCTTTGGTTCCATTTAAAACTCTGTCCAAGAGCTGGATGATGAAATCTGGCCAGTTAATCTGCTTTCCCCTGTACAGGCACTCCATAAGTGTTAAGTCCATGTAACTGGCGATGTGTCTACGCTCTTGTCTAGGCAGTGGAAACTTAATCACAAATACGAAGAGTAGCTTGTTCTGGGCTGCATTTCACTTTTGAACACTGGCCTTGGCTCAAGTTCCTTCTCATTTTAACAAAAGAATCTGGTGATGTTGATAGCTGAGGCCATTCCATCGAGACTGGGCCATCTTTTCCTAGTGTAATCATCATATCCCTCAGTAGGGATATTCAGAATCTCTCCCAACTCCTTTGCATCAAAAGTGATCTGAATCCCCTTGACTATGGAGGTTACCCTGCCATCCTTCACACTTGAATTTTCCATAAACTCCACCTGTTCATTCCTTGCCAGCCTTCCTTCCAGGTTAGGGACCAAGTCCTTCCATCCTTGCACATCCAGTGCATTCAACAAAAAGATCATTCCTGATTCTTCCAGACCTCTCACCATATTTCCTTTAAGAATAGTACGCTTGCCAAACATGGTGAGTTTGTCAGATTGCTCACCAGATATTTCCTCTTCTCCTCCACTCCATTCACTTTCTTCTTCAACAACGTTCACTTTCTTGGCCTTGGACCTAGTCCTTTTAGCTGTGCTTGAGGGTGTGGCAGACACAGAAGCTGACTTCTTTGAAGAAGCCTTAGCCTTCTTGGGCTTGGGTGTCTCAACCACAACTGGAGCCAGATGCTCCTCATGATGGACCAGGTCCATCGTCTCATCATCAACATTAACATCCTCAATAGGCTCTCCTAACTTTGCATTTACTTTGTCAGCTTTCTTTTTCTTTCTCTCTCTCATAGCCCTTTCTAACTCCTCTTATCCTTGTCGAACAGTACTTCTTTTAGCATGAACCTTTGGGGCAGAAACATTAGCAGATATTGAAACTTTTCTTTTCTTTGGGTTAGTAGCCTTCTTTAATTCTGAGGTTCTTTTCCTCTTGGTATTGTAGAACTCCCCTAGATTCCTCAACATCTCAGTCAATGTCTCCTCGATGGATGAACCAGGTTCATCTGTTGCTTTTTGTAGGCTCTATAAACCTGCTGCTTCTTCCCCAACAATACTTCCCCCTAAATCTATGACTCCTTCTTCATTTATCATATGAGTGGGGCCACAAATAGCCAACGTGGCACCATCCTCCCAAGATTCCCTTACAAAACCTCATTCTCCCTCTCTCTCAAGATTTTTTCCCAGTTTTCTTTGCGTATCTGGCACTTCTACATCAACAACTGACCCAACCAACACAAACATGTTTTCAGTAGTAGCAGTTTCAGATTCAACTTCAAGATTACCTTGCTCGGAACTGGATGAACCTAGTGCTTCATCCTCATTAGCGGATTTGAAGGATTTTCTTGAAGATGCAGACATATGAACCTCGCTGGCTTTAAGAATTTCCTCCAAGAATTTTGCACAAGAGCTAGAAGCAACTGATTTTCTGGCCAAAACTTTTACTCTTCGTGCCCTGGGGGCTGAAGGGTTAGGTGTGGGTTCAGGATTGGGTTCAAGAACTGGAGGGTTTTGGGGAGATGAAGATCTGTTTGGTGAATGTGAACTGTAAACTGAAGTAGAATTAGGACTGGAATTTTCTTCCCCATGATCAGAGTTTGTGTAGGAAGATGCAGCAGGGGGTGGTGAAGACATTGTTATGTATTTTTGGAAGTAAAGAGATGATCATTTTTTGTTAGAAGGATAATGAACTTGGTTCGACTTATTATGTTATTAAGAGGAGAGGTAATGATGGCCCTTTTTATAAGATGTGGCTATTAATTATACAACAGGCAGAACATTTACTCAAGTGGGAGTCTAATAGATGTAGGAGTGTCATTGATTAGACACTTAAGAGTTTCCTACCTCTAGGCTAATTGAGTACCGATGGGACTTCTTGGAACGGGTTCATATAGGGATAAGTACAAAGAATTTGAAATGAACCAAATATAGAGAGAATCCTGCTCATGTGTGACTGTAATTAATTCAATAATTATATGGAGATGAGCACGTACCTTGTCAGTCAGATGAACCAGCAGGGATGAACCAGGTTCATCGTGTTAAAGTCTTTAATTTGCCTCAATTTACAAAGATAGAAAAACATCATTAGCAATCAGGGAATCATATTAATAAGAGTATGACTGTAAAGTCATGATGCTAAGCAATGATTAGTCTGGTTGATTATCTATGTTAGTGTTTCTAGCCAAAAAAATAATTTTTTTCTTGTTAATTAAGTGATCTTAATTATCCCTAATTCAAGCCAGTTTCTCTCAAAATGCTCTCTACTTAGTGCTTTAGTAAAGATATCTATAATTTGTTGGTCAGTAGCACAAAATTCGATTGAGGTCATTCATTTTTCATAGTTATCCTTTAGGAAATGGTGTCTAACATCTATGTGCTTAGTTCTTTTATGATGAACCGGGTTCTTCATCATACTTATTGCACTAGTGTTGTCACAGAAAATAGGAATACATCCAACCTCTATACCAAAGTCCATGAGCTGTTGCTTGATCCATAGCAACTGAGCACAGCATGAGGCTGCAGCCACATATTCAGCCTCAACAGTAGACAAGGCTACTAAATTTTGTTTCTTTGCGGCCTAAGACACAAGGCAGGAGCCCAAAAAGTGAGCCATGCCTGAAGTACTTTTCCTGTCAATCAGGAAACATGCATAATCAGCATTAGCATATCCTACAAGGATAAAATTACTACCTTTAGGATACCAAAGGCACAAATCAGTGGTGCCTTTCAGATATCTCAAAATTCTCTTCACTGTAGTTAGGTGGGAGTCCTTTGGATTTGCTTGAAACCTGGCACACAGTCCTACACTGAACACAATATCAGGTCTGCTGGCAGTGAGATATAATAGAGACCTGATCATCCCTCTGTATAGCTTCTGATCAACGGATGAACCAAGTTCATCCACATCTAGTTTTGTAGTTGTGGCTATGAGGGTGTCTATTTCCTTTAAGTCTTCCATTTTAAATTTCTTGAGCAATTCTTTCACATACTTTTGTTGATGAATCACTGTTCCATTTGAATTTTGCTTGATTTGCAAGCCTAAGAAGAAGTTTAGCTCACCCATCATACTCATCTCAAACTCACTCCCCATAAGTATAGCAAACTTCTTACTCAATTTTTCAGAAGCCGTCCCAAATATGATATCATCTATATATATTTGCACAACCAGGAGTTCTTTACCCTTTTCCTTTAAGAATAAGGGGCTGTCAATTTACCTCGTTTGTATCCATGTTCTAGCAAGAACTTTGATAGACGCTCATACCATGATCTTGGTGCTTGTTTGAGACCATAAAGAGCCTTGTCAAGTTTGTATACATGGTCAGGTCACTCCTTGCTTTCAAAACCTGGAGGTTGTCTGACAAATACATCTTCCTTCATATAGCCATTGAGGAAGGCACTCTTAACATCCATCTGATAGAGAGTGAATTCCATGTGTGCAGCAAATGCTATAAGAAGTCCGATTGCCTCCAGTATTGCCACAGGGGCAAAGGTCTCATCATAGTCAATTCCCTTCTCTTGACTGTATCCTTGAACAACCAGTCTAGCCTTGTCTCTTGTAACAGTTCCATCCTCATCAAGCTTGTTCCTGAAGACCCACTTTGTGCCAATCACTGATTTGTCTAGTGATCTGGTTACCAAGTTCCACACTTGACTTCTTTCAAATTGATTCATCTCTTCTTGCATGGAATTTACCCAGTCAGCATCCTGTAGGGCTTCACCAATGTTCTTTGGTTCAATCAAGTATAGAAAGGCATCAAACGCACACAGATTTTTCAAAGTGGATCTTGTTTTTATTCCAGATGTCAGATCTGTTATGATGTTCTCAAGAGGGTGAGAACTCTGATATATGTGTGGTTTGAGAACAACATGTTCACTTCTAAATAGTCCTATGGAGTCTTGTTGTTGTGGAATAGGTTCAGGGTCAAGGTTCACATGTTGAGTTCCCCCTGTCGTGTTTCTTGGGGTAGTTAGACCTGGTCCATCACCTTTTCCATTTCCATGTTTGCTTCAATGTTTTCACTACTTCTCACCAGTCCAAGCTCCTCATCTTCTGGTTCATATCTCTTAGCAAGAGTGTTAGTTTCATCAAAGACAACATGTACACTTTCTTCTACACACATAGTTCTTTTATTATACACTTTATAAGCTTTGATATGTGATGAATATCCCATGAATACTCCCTCATCACTTCTAGGATCAAATTTTCCTAGGGAATCTTTGCCATTATTGTGCACAAAGCACTAGCATCCGAAAGCCCTAAGGTGGGATATGTTGGGCTTTCTCCCTTTAAGTAATTCATAAGGAGTTTTCTCTACCAGAGGCCTGGTCATGCATCTATTTATTATATAGCATGCAGTGTTTATTGCTTCTACCCAGAAGCTATGAGGTAGTTTGCTAGAAAGAAGCATGGTTCT
>ML383789.1:25115-64670 GCA_005239525.1 Nicotiana knightiana
CCCGAACATACCAACAAGTTTAGAATTATAAAACGAACTCGCTCAGATTCTTGGAACGCCCAAAACAGCATTACAACTAAGAATCTCACCTCAAAACCAATTGAATCAAACTTAAGAACTTCAAGTTCTTTAATTTACTTCTAATGCGCCGAAACGTACTTAAACTTACTCGGAATGACATCAAATTTTGCGTGCAAGTCTTAAATGACATTAACTATTCCCGGTCTCGAAATTCCGTTTAGACCTCGATATCACCAAAACCTGCTCCAAACCAAATTTAAAGAACTTTTAAAACCTTCAAGAACCACTTTCACTATTAGGCACCGAAACGCTCCCGGATCATCCAAAACCCAATCTGAACATACTTCCAAGTCCGAAATTATCATACGAACCTATTAGAATCGCCAAATCCCGATTTCGAAGTCGTTTACTAAAAATGTTGATCGAAGTCAAACTTGACCTTTTAAGCGAATCTTAAGGAACCAAGTGTTCTGATTTCAACCCGAACCCTTCCAAATCCTGAACTAACCATCCCCGCAAGTCATAAAACAATTAAAGAATGTATGGGAAGTCTTATTTAGGGGAACAGGATTCTAGAAAGAAAAATGATCGATTGGGTTGTTACACCTTTTTCGTAATTATTTTTTATGTTTGAAATTTATTTGCTGAAATCTTTCTATGTTTATTATATCATTTGTTGGTAATCACATTTTCGTGGGATCCCCAACGGGTATCACCTTGTATTTGAAGCCCAAGTCCTTGATTTAATCTACTTCCTGTATAAACTTCACCAAGCACTAATAACTCATCTAATTTTTCTAATTGATCATCTCTAAGCATCTCCCTATGCTTATAAGAACCTCCAACAACATTCAAAATCTTAGCAAGAATTCCAAAAAAATTATTTAAATCATGGTGTTTCTTTGCAACAGCTACAAGAGTCAATTGCAATTTATGAGCAAAGCAATGTACGCAATATGCCTAAGAATTATCTTTCAGAATCAAACTTTATGACCATTGATTTCTCCTTGCATGTTACTAGCTCCATCATACCCTTGTCCCCGTATTATAGATGAACTCAATGAATGTTGTAAAAGCAAAGAATTTGTTGCTTTTTGTTATGCATGTGCAGTTGTATCTTTAACATGAACAAGACCAAGGAATCGCTCAATAAGTTCACCCTCCTTGTTGACATAGCGCAAAACAAGAGCCATTTGTTCCTCATGAGAGACATCCTTAGATTCATCAACTAATATCCAAAAAATATCCCCATTCAAGTCTTCAATAATTTCTTTCGCCGTTTCTTTTGCACAAGAATTCACAATATCTTTTTGAATATCAGGAGAAGTCATGGTGTTATTTTTTGGAGCTTTTTCTAATACCGCATTTTTCACATCTTCGTTCCTATTTGCATACCATATTAAGATATCTAAAAAATGGCCTCTTCTTGTAGAAGTTACACTCTCAGCATGGCCCTGAAAAGGTATTCCTTCTTTAAAAAGATACCTTATCACGTCAATTGAAGCACTCAAGTGAACTCGATGTTCACTTTTGATTTACTCAGATTTCTTGTCCAAAGATGTTAGAATAGATTGTGCTTGATCCATTAAATCTAGCATCATCTTGAAACATCGATTATGAACATTATTCACGTCAACCACATGTGATTTAAGCCTTTCTAAACCTTTATTCCAATATCTAAAACCATCCATTGTGAAAGCATCACCTACTTTTTTCCATATCCTCCAAACTCATTTTTAAATAAGTAACAACATAAATAAAATATTGCATCTTGTTTAATGCTATATTCTAACCATTGAGAACATAAAGTTTTAAACTATTCAGGATGAAAGTAATGCATTATTCCTCCAAAATTTCTTTTTGGAAAGACAAAACCACGAGGATGACGAGGTCCATTTTGTATATAATTTCTCCTTACTTGGTCATGTAAATTATGTGGATATTCTGAAATTGGTTTTCTTTCAGCAAGATTGGGGCTTATAATCCAACACTTTATCCGATGTGTGAGAAGGATTAATGTTGTTACTAATAATTGGACATGGAGAACATGACAAAGGACAGCTAGAAGAAGCTACATAAGCTTGAGCTTTGTAAAAACATGTGATCATATCGACTTTTGCGATAAGACCCTAAAAATCACAAAACACAAATTACACTTCAATACTAAACAACAGCCATGTGGTCCTATTCTTATTAATACTGATAATCTTGCTTCCCACATTTAATATATCAAATATCATGATAATCATCAAATTATTACTCTAATTCACATCAACCTACCTACTAGTAACAGACTAACAGGCACATGTCGATGTTGTTGTCATATAGCGCTATTTCTGAGTATTATCCATTTGACTGCAAGTTGGTCTCACTAAGAAACTAAAAAGAAGAAAGTAGGACTGTATACCTCATCTATCGGCTTGTCGGAGACTCCAAGTTTGAACTTTTGAAAAGTACAAAAGCACAAATTGACAAAGAGAACGAAGTTCAAAACGTGGACACCCTAGAATCAAAGATTAAAAATCAGATTTTGCGTAAATTATCAAATATAAAATATAAGAGGAAAACTTGAAGAAAAAAGATCAAGAAAGAAGAACTGAAGAAGGAAGAAGGGTCTTGTTGGACCAAGTGAAGGTTAGTTTTGAAGATTGACAAAGGAAGCCCAGGCATGAATGGACCCATCCCTTATATGCACAGACACGGGCAGCTTCGAGTGTGTGGGATGCACGTGAAGGAGATAAGCTTAACTTGTCTCCTGATTGAAAAGGTTGCATAATTGATAAGGAGAAGGACTCATTAATCAAAGAGAACAATATCCAAGATAAAGATGGAGTTAGAAGTTGAAATCAACTAGAACTCTTCCACCAGGGAAGAGTAGCATTAGAACTCTAGTTGTTTTCTATTTTACTAACTCTATAAATCGCGGGATGTTCTCACTTTATAGGTAATGCACAAACGCAAAATTTAAACATGGGTTGAGAGAAAAATAGCAAGGCATTTTGCAAGCAATTCGTGTGTGCAAAACTTGAAGTTACATGAACCAGATAGAAGAACCAGCTCCATATGTTTATCTTTTATTCTAGTTCAATTGTAGTAGGTATTTTCATATTGTACCTTTCAGCTTTATCTAGAGGCAATTGTAATAGGTACTCAGAGTATTCAAATTAGATTTAACGTGCAGTTGTCACAACAGTTAGAGGTTGATTGCTACAACGGGATTAGAGCTAGTCCTAGGTTTACAAAAGTGTATTTGTAAATGCATATTTTGGCTCAGTGATTTAGTGGAGAGTTTGGGAAAATCCTACTAGGAAGTAGGTCGTGGTTTTTTCACCTTTTGAGCCAGGTTTTTTTCAAATAAAATACTTGTGTTTTTTACTTCCCGCATTTACTATTTCAACAATAGTAGGTTAAGGAACACATAGAAGAACTCGGTCCTTCTATAATCAGTTTAGGAGAAAAATTGGACACCACAAAAATCATTCCCCCCCTCTTGTGTGGTACTGAAGTTAAAATATCAATTGGTATCAGAGCGGGTTATTCTAGAAGAGGCTAACACTTTAGGAGAAGATCAAGATGAGTGCACCACCTGGAAATTGGGAAGGACAATCAACTACTAGGCCACCACTCTTCAATGGCCAGTACTACTCCTGGTGGAAAAATAGAATGAGAGACCACATCATATGAGAGGACTATGAGCTATGGGACATTGTCGCTGATGGTCCCCTGGCTACCATGAAGAAGAATGTTGAGGGAGTAGATGTGCTAAAAACAAGAGCTGACTGCACTGCTGAGGACTTGAGGAAATGGGAGAAGAATGCCAAGGCCAGAAATGGATTGTGTGTGGACTTGGTCAAGACGAGTACAGCAGAATTCAAAGATGTACCACTGCTAAGGAAATTTGGGACACTTTTCAAGTGGCTCATGAAGGAACACCTCAAGTGAATAGGTCCAGAGGAACTCTACTATATTCTCTATATGAGAATTTCACTATGAAAGGAAGGGAAAACCATCCAAGAGATTTATACAAGGTTCACCACACTAACAAATGAAATTAAGTCTCTTGGAAGGATTATTCTTGAAGAAGACAAAGTTGAGAAGATTTTGACAAGGGTTCTGACAGTCTCTTGGGAGAGCAAAATCACTGTCATTCAGGAATCAAAGAACATTTCCACTCTTAAGTTGGATGAGCTAATTGAAAATCTCACTACTTATGAACTTAGAAGGAAAACAATAAAGATGGATGTACCCAAGAAGGAAAGGATCCTGGCACTAAGAATCACTGAAGATTCTGATCAAGAGGAAGATGGAATGGCTATGATCACAAAGGACTTCAAGAAGTACCTAATGAGAGGAAAGGGTCCTTCAAGAAGTGGAAGCTACAACAAACTAAGGGTTCCTGGAAAACAGAAAAATGAGGACTGCTACAAGTGTGGGAAGACTGATCACCACATCAAAAAATGCCCTAAATGGGAAATTGAATGGAAGAAAGAAAGAGCTGAATGAAGAAACTGGAAGAAGGAACGGGTTTAACCCAAGAAGAACAAAGGATCAACAAAGGCTATGGTTGCTGCTTGGGGAGAAAGCTCAGATGAGGACTCAGATGATGAAAATGGAGATGAACAAGCACTTATGGCAATTGGAGAATCTGATGAGAAATCTTAGGTAAGTGTAATTCATCTCAAAGACAAGATTAAATTTTTGTCTAAAGAAAGTCTATCTGAGTTACTTCTAGATTTCATTGATGAATTTGAGGATATAAACAATGAAAAAGAACAAATGTCTAAGTAATGTGTGATTTTAAAAACAAAGGGTAAGAACCTGGAACTTAGAGTTAGTGAGACTGTAAGTGAAAATACTGCACAAAAGAACCGGGTTCATGCATATGAACCAAATGTTCTAAAACTTAGATCTGAAAACCTAAAACTGAAATTAGGAATAAGAAAGAAGACAGTTGACTGCACATAACTCACTCTAGAAGAAAATATAGGTAAACTGAAAGATGAGTTGTATAAAAAGGATGAGCAGATAAGAATTTTGAAGGAGGATCTAGGCAAGGTCAATCATGAACTAGACAGAACTTGTAAATGGAACAGGTCCTCTGATGCTATTTCATGGCTACAGGAACATCATAGTAGAAGTAGAAGAGGACTTGGCTTTGGGAATCAGTCACCTAAATGGGATCCCAAAAGCAAGTACCTTACACTTCCTGAGAACAAGATTTGTTCTCACTGTGGTAAAACATGTCACTATAAAAGTGAATGTAATGCAAAAGTAAAGGCAAGACAAAAGAACATAGAATTTGTTCAAGGGAAGATATGCTACCAAGTTGAGCTAAAAAGAATTTAATTCATCTTTTTTCCTATATAAAGGGACCCAAACTANTACTTTCAGAAAATGAACTCACTTGCTTAAGTGTGTTGGACAATGATCCCCTCCTTTGGCACAGGAGACTTGGACATGCAAGTCTGAGTCAACTCAACAAATTAGTCTCCAAGGACTTGGTGATAGGGATGCCTAACATCAAGTTCAAGGAAGACAAAGTTTGTGAGGCTTGTGCAAGTGGGAAATAGGTAATATCCTCTTTTAAATTCAAGAAAGTGGTAAGTACCACCAGAACGATAGAACTGGTCCATATGGATCTCTGTGGTCCAATGAGAACATTAAGCGGATGTGGTAAAAGATATGTAATGGTGCTTGTCGATGATTACTCTAGGTTTACTTGGACATTGTTTTTAACATCTAAAGATGAAGCATTTGACATGTTCACTTCNAATGGAGATGAACAAGCACTTATGGCAATTGGAGAATCTGATGAGAAATCTTAGGTAAGTGTAATTCATCTCAAAGACAAGATTAAATTTTTGTCTAAAGAAAGTCTATCTGAGTTACTTCTAGATTTCATTGATGAATTTGAGGATATAAACAATGAAAAAGAACAAATGTCTAAGTAATGTGTGATTTTAAAAACAAAGGGTAAGAACCTGGAACTTAGAGTTAGTGAGACTGTAAGTGAAAATACTGCACAAAAGAACCGGGTTCATGCATATGAACCAAATGTTCTAAAACTTAGATCTGAAAACCTAAAACTGAAATTAGGAATAAGAAAGAAGACAGTTGACTGCACATAACTCACTCTAGAAGAAAATATAGGTAAACTGAAAGATGAGTTGTATAAAAAGGATGAGCAGATAAGAATTTTGAAGGAGGATCTAGGCAAGGTCAATCATGAACTAGACAGAACTTGTAAATGGAACAGGTCCTCTGATGCTATTTCATGGCTACAGGAACATCATAGTAGAAGTAGAAGAGGACTTGGCTTTGGGAATCAGTCACCTAAATGGGATCCCAAAAGCAAGTACCTTACACTTCCTGAGAACAAGATTTGTTCTCACTGTGGTAAAACATGTCACTATAAAAGTGAATGTAATGCAAAAGTAAAGGCAAGACAAAAGAACATAGAATTTGTTCAAGGGAAGATATGCTACCAAGTTGAGCTAAAAAGAATTTAATTCATCTTTTTTCCTATATAAAGGGACCCAAACTAGTTTGGGTTCCTAAGACTAAACCCATGACTTCCTTTTGCAGGTCCAAGTGAAGGGGAGCAGCCAAATATAGTACATGGATAGTGGCTGCTCAAAGCACATGACAAGAAGAAAGAACCAGTTCCTTTCACTTGAGGACCTCAAAGGAGGTAATGTATCCTTTGGAAATGGGAAGAAAAGTGATATCATTACGGTTGGTAAGACGGGTTCTCACTCTATTGAGAATGTCTACTTGATAGATGGCTTAAAATATAGTCTTTAGTGTATCACAACTGTGTGATAGAGGTAACTTGGTAGCATTCACCTCTACCAAATGTTTTGTGATTAATCTTACCACTGACAAGATTGTTTTGCAGGGAAAAAGAGTGAAANATTAGAAAAACTCAAAAACAACTAAGTAATCAACTTGCATCAATTAGGTCTGTCATGGCACTGAATTTGGAAATGCTAAATTTGCTGAATTTTGTGATGAGCATGGCATAGATCATAATTTTTCTGCTCCTAGGACTCCACAACAAAATGAAGTAGTTGAAATAAAGAATATGACACTTGAAGATATGGCTAGGACTATGCTTTCTAGTAAACTCCCTCATAGCTTCTCGGCAGAAGCCGTAAATACTGCATGCTACATTATAAATAGGTGCATGACTAGAACACTTGTAGAGAAGACTCCCTATGAGTTACATAAAGGGAGAAAATCGAATATATCCCATCTTAGGGCATTTGTATGCAAGTGCTTTGTGAACAACAATGGTAAAGACTCCTAGGTATGTTTGATCTCAGAAGTGATAAGGGAGTATTCTTGGGATATGTTTCACATAGTTAAGCTTATAAGGTCTATAACAAAAGAACTATGTGTGTTGAAGAAAGTGTTCATGTGGTTTTTGATGAAACTAGCATTCTTTCTAAGAGATAGGAACATGATGATAAGCAATCGGGCTGGTAAGAAACTTAAATGAAACCACAACCCAGACTAAAGATGCACTGGAAGAAGGAACAGGTGATGGAACAGGTTCTTCCACCCAGAGCAACATGACAGGGGGAATAGAACAAAGAGGAAATGATCCCCAAACCTTAATGGTACTTGTCCATGAACCTGCTCCACATCAACAAAACACTGAAGGAACATCAAGAGGAAACCAGTTGGTTGTGAAATCTTACAAGTATCAAAGTTCTCATCCCATTGAGAACATAATTACTCATTCAACCTCTAGAATCAAAACCAGATCTTCATTAAAGAATCTTTGTGCTTTTGATGCTTTCTTATCTCTTATTGAACCTAAAAACATTGTTGAGGCTTTGCAGGATGCAGACTGAGTAAATGCAATGCAGGATGAACTCAACCAATTTGAAAGGAGTCAAGTTTGGCAACTAGTACTAAGACCTCTGGACAGATCAGTAATTGGCACAAAATGGGTCTTCAGAAACAAACCTGATGAGAATGGAACATTTACAAGGAACAAGGCAAGATTGGTGGTTCAAGGATATAGTCAAGAGGAGGGCATGGACTATGATGAAACCTTTGCTCCAGTTTCAAGTTTGGAAGAAATAAGACTCCTCATAGCCTTTGCTGCTTACATGGAATTCACCCTTCACCAGATGGATGTCAAGAGTGCCTTCCTCAATGGCTAACTAAAGGAAGAAGTGTTTGTTAAGCAACCTCCGGGGTTTGAAAGCAAGGAGAGTCCTAATCATGTGTACAAACTTGACAAAGCACTTTATGGGCTCAAGCAGGCTCGAAAGATTATCAAAGTTTTTGCTTGAGCATGACTACAAAAGAGGTAAAATTGACAATACTTTGTTCTTGAAAGAAAAAGGTAAATATCTCTTGGTAGTTTAATTATATGTTGATGATATAATCTTTGGAGAAACTACTAATAAGCTAAGTAAATAATTTGCTAAACTAATGGGGAGTGAATTTGAAATGATCATGATGGCTGAGCTTAATTTATTTTTAGGTTTACAAATTAAACAAAATTCAAATAGAACTATGATCCGTCGGCAGAAATGTAAAAAAGTTGCTTAAAAGGTTTGAAATGGAAGATTCCAAAGAAATTGACACTCTTATTGCAACAACTACAAAGTTGGATATAGATGAACCTGATTCATCTGTCGATCAGAAGTTGTATAGGGGAATGATTGGCTCATTGTTGTATCTCACTACTAGTATACCTGAATTGTTTTTAGTGTCGGACTTTGTGCATGATTTCAGGCAAATCCAAAGGAGACCCACTTGACTGATGTCAAGAGAATTTTGATATATCTAAAATAACCACTAATCTTTGTCCTTGGTATCCAAAAGGTAGTAATTTCAATCTAGTGGGATATGTTGATGTTGATTATGCAAGTTTTCTTCTGGATATAAAGAGCACCTCAGGTATGGCACACTTTCTTGGCTCATGTCTTGTGTCTTGGGCTACCAAAAAGTAAAATTTAGTGGCCTTATCTACTGTTGAAGCTAAGTATATTGCTGATGCTTCATGTTGTGCTCAAGTATTGTGGATCAAATAGCAATTAATGGAGTTTGGAATTGATGTGGGTTGTATTCCCATTTTGTGATAACACTAGTGCAATTAGTATGACCAAGAACCCGATTCATCACAAGAGAACTAAGCACATAGATGGTAGGCATCACTTTTCGAGGGATAAATATGAAAGGGGTTGATCACTGTGGAATTTTGTGCTACTGACAAGCAAATAGCCGACATTTTCACAAAATTCCTAAGTATAGATCACTTTGAAAGGAACGGGTTAGAATTAGGGATGACTAAGACCACCTAAAGGACCAGTTCAGGATCCACAATGAAAAAAAAAGAATATGAAAAAAAATTGAAAAAAAAATCTTTGGTTAGAAAATCTGGAAATTGTGTATATAACTAGATTAATTTTTTGCTTAGTATCATACTTTCAATAGTATATTCTTGTGCCATGTGTTAAAATGAATCATTAATCTCTAATGATATTTTCTCTATTTTGGAAATCTAGATTTACACAAGAGAATTCTTAGTGAAGAACCTGGTTAATCAAGATAACACGGTCGGTATACTACACTTTACATAATTTGAAATAATGATATTTGGATCATGATCAGAGTCCTACTATATTCCAAAATTCTTTTGAACTTATCCGTTACAAGTGAACTATTTCCGTCCAAAGACTCCTAATCAAATTAAACCACCTAGATTCTAGGAAACACTTCAACGTCTTTTCAAAACTGAAATTCAGTTTGATTAGAAAAAGTCTGAAAAGCCTGTAATTACCTGTCTTTATAGTGATCATCATTATTTCTTTCTTCACTCCATAATTTTCAAGCCTTCAAATACTCTCCTTCCTCTCTCATCTTCCAAACTCAATTTACTTCTCCTTTAATCCTGAATCAAGCACAAAAATGGCTAACCCTTCTAAAAAACCTTATTCATTACCCAAGAAAATCACACCCACACCATCCATCACACCTTTAACCACACCTCAGCCTAAGAAAAGAAGAGTTAAGGCACTTGCTCGCAACACAGTAGTTGGGAGTGAATTATCCAAAAAATTAGACGCACAATTGAAAGCTAGCCAAGCCCAGGAACCCCAGAACTCTGAAGAATCCTTCAAGCCTGCTATTGAGGGGGAAGGAACTGGGTCTTCCGATACAGAACAGGTAACCTCTGGCCCAAATATTGCTATTGAAGTCATTTCTGAGGTCACTGAGAATCTGGAGAATAGGTTTATTCTGGTTGGCACTGTGGTTGATGTAGAAACTTCTGAGTCTAGAAGGATTGGTAGAAAAAATAAAAAGAAAAAAGAAAAAGAGAGTGATAGTGCTCGTAGTGAAGAAAGGGGAATGGGTAAAAGAGTGGTTGATTCTTCAGCCACTCCTAATACATGTGTAATGACTGTTTGTGAAGCAGAATCAGGAGAAATGGAGGGAAGTGTGAAGAAAACATGGGGGGAAATGGGTCTGGAAAAGTTGCTGAAGGGCTGGTTAAACTTGGGCAAAAGGTAGATGAACCTGGTTCATCTGTAGAAGAAATCCTCGCAGACCTATTGAAGAAAGTGACTGAGAGATACAACCCAAAGAAGAAGAGAACTTCCAAGTCTAAGAATCCTGGCACTGCTAGAGTTAACAAGAAAAGGAAGGTTGCCACTTCTGATGTTGTTGAAATTCTTCCCACAAGAAGCCAGCTAAAGCAGAATAAGGCAGATTTGTAAAAATCCTTAAAAGAAAGCAAAAGAAAAGTGGTTGCAAAAGGGAAGAAGAAAGATGGATGAGCCTGTTGAGGCTGTTGACATTGATGAGATGGACCTGGTCTATCAAGATGAAGATGTGATTGAAGAAGTGGAGTTTCAGACTCCAAAACCAAATAAAGCCAAGACTTCCACTAAGAAGTCTACTTTTGAGTCAAGGTGTGCTGAACCATCCACCCTGACAAAAAGGACCAGGTCTGCTGTGAAATCTAAACAAGTAAAAATTGTTGAAGAAGAAGGATGAAGTGGAGAGGAGGAAGATGATTCAGATAGTGAGAAGGACAAGATCGCCAAGTTTGGCAAGAGGACAATTCTGAAAGGTAGAGTCCTCAAGGATTTGGAGGAGGAAGGAATGGTGTTGTTGTTGGAGAAATTAGAGCAAGGCTGGAAGGACATGGTCCTTCAGATGGATGGAAGGTTGGCCAGAAGTGAGATTGTCGAGTTTATAGAAAATGTTGCAGTGAATAATGGAAGGGTTACCAGCTTGGTGAAAGGGTTAATGAGCACGCCCAACTATGCCTTATAAAAAGGACTAAGAGGTCGTTGCAAATATAATCTGGGTATTTAGCCCAGAGTCGAATCCCACAGGGAATTAACCTATCAATTACTTTTGTCAGAATCACTAACTTCTCCGTAATCAACTTCCCAGATATTTTGAATAGCAATTAGTGATATTTCTACTAACTATAACTGAATAAAATTAATTAAACTAAGAGTTAACTATGACTGAGTTGTAAACAAATAAGAGAATGATCTAAGGTTGTGATTTCCCCTATTGATGGAATCCCTTTATGTTATGTGTCATATATATTTTCCTAATCGTCTCTACCGATCATGAGTACTCTTATTACCGTAAATCTCTCCCTAGTAATTACGACAATTTATTAGACGCACTTTCCCGAGTTACGCTAGCTGGATTTTATTACAGCTCACTTAGATCGCACCCAAGTTTTCGTTATCCCTAATCCCACCTTTAAACCCTCGGTTATTGATTCCTCATATACTTTTGGAGTGGTGTTGTTCAATAATTACCTAAATATGCACTCTCTCCCGAGTAATACATACTAAATAGGCATAACTAATTGAGGATCCTTTCAATTAACTACAACAAGAACGTAGTTGAACAAATAGAGATTAAACTGGGCAAACTATATTAACACAACACGAAGTTCATCCTTCAACAGGTTCCATCAAAACCCTAGACTAAATAATTAGCTACTCATAATTGTGCTCATAATAACAACAGCAAAATTCATCATGAATGATAAAAACAAAAGGAAGAAAGGTAGAACTCGATGCCGAATTTTCCTTCTTGCCTATTTCCTCTCCTTGCCTTGAACAAAACTAATAAAACCTTGATATAATCTCTTTTGGACGAGCTGGACCTTTTATAGGTTAAGTGGAATTGCCCCCAAACATCCAAGCTTACCCCTGAAGTTACTGCATACTTGGACGGACTAGCGCGGCCGCACTCGAACCGTGCTAGTGGCCACGCTAAATACACTATACATTATCCCGTTTCTTCTGGACTAGCGCGGCCGCGCTAGTGGCCGCGCTGATGGAACTTTATTCTGCCTTGTTTCTCCTGCTCTAGCGTGGCCACGCTAAGGCCGCACTTGGCCCACGCTAGGGTGGAATATCTATTCATCTCTTTTTTCCTTTCTTCCTTCACACGCTCGTAACTCTGAGGGTCTTTCCTTGCTTTAATTTAGCTTCAACCACTGTCCTATATCCTCATAAGCACGACTTGCTCCTGCAAAACATAAAATTTAGAGCCATTTTATCGTCATTTAATCTTCCTAGAACAGTGAAGCATAGTAAAGTTGGGGTATAAATAGTCGCTAAACTACACGAATCTAGCCTATTATCAACACCCCACACTTCAATCATTGCTAGTCCTCGAGCAATCCACCATACTCTACAAAGGTTCCTTTACTAAGCATTTCCCTAACGTATCACACCAAGAACATATCACCAAAGTTGCGTCTAGTAGTGTATCATCTTTGCCTCAAGAGTTGACTCTCACGTGACGTGCAATATTCATACTTACTCAGTTTACTCTATAAAGAGGTCAAGACTTACCTTTCCTTCTTGAATCAAGTGCCCTCACATCACACAAGAGAGTAGTTCCACAAGTAATAACATTAAGAGAAATTAGTAACTCAGATAGACAAAATTCACTCACTCTCAGAAAGAATATTCATATGCCACAAAAATTCACCATAGGCTTACCCATAGTGTACTACTCTACTAATCGAGCTCATTCAGTCTAAGATCAATTAGGACTTTATTTGGTTTTAATGTAGGCTAAGGGACGGGTAGGACATATTTGGATATAGTGACTAACCTCCCTAAGCACTTTTAATACAAGTACTTTCGCATTCAGAACCAAACATATGTCAGACCAGACATTCTACCGAACTTCTATTTATAATACCGCAAACTCCTTTAGGTGTAATTGTATCAAGTCTCCATTTATCAAGGACTATATTTACTTATTTCCTTTTCTCTCTCTTTTTTTTTCAAGTGGCACTTATTCTTTCATTTTTCAAAACATTGCACATTTTTCCCTATTTCATTGGTTCCACTCAAAAACCAAACCAACCACCCCACACGTTAACTTTTACATACTTCATAACAATTCAAGTGCTCATGGGAAGTAAAGGGGTTCAAACAGATGGGTCGTTCAAATAATTGGGTAGGTTTGTAATGTGGTTAACTACGATAGATCACATTTAGGTAGGTATACTTTATATATCTGGCTTAACAAAGAAATGCCCATATCACTTGTAACACTGAATAAAGCTACTATTTCGCTTTGCAAACACACAGGGCAAGTTCTAGGCATCAAATGCAGAACATAGAATACAATACAGCTCACACACACTTAGCACATGACTCACTCCAGATTGGCTTATCAAAACACTCTTGTCTGAGTATTCAAGTCAGTTACAAACATACAATTTAAGGCACTCTAACAACAATCAATACTGATACTAAGCGTCACACTCTAGTGTCTACTGTGTCCAGGTGTAACAACGTTAAGGGGTTCTCTTCCTATCTCAGCTCATAGCCCCTAAGTACCTAATAAAAACTAAAAACACAATAAAAGAAAAACTAACTATACCCGGTTCAAGCAAAACCCTTGAAAAAGAACTGCGGTCCAAAGAAAAACCAAGGGGAGATACTACACTACCTAAAACAGAAAATCTTTTTGGTATCTTCTTTAGACTTACTTCCCTCAAGAAAACTGTCTTGGAAATCCGTCGTCAGGAAGAGTCCAACATATTTCTTTTTTTTTATTTTTTTTAATGGTCAACTTAGACCCTCAAGAACCCTGTCGAATGAGATCCGTCGTCAGGACAAGTCAACTTACATAATTAAACTACTACTTAAAACCAAAAAAAACAAAAGAAAACAAAACCCAAAAGAAATTAAAAGAAAACATATAACAATTATGCTCCTACATATATACACATACAATGAAGTGTCCCCCACCCCACATTTAAAAGGAAGACATGTCTTCATGGAATACAAAATATAGAACTGTGAGGTAAAGGAACTTCCCTGAAGGATCAACCTTGATCGGAGACTGTCCCCGGGTCTATATGACAAGCACGACCCAGAGCCCGCAGCCAACCCATTATTTTCTTCTCTAATTTTGCATTTTGGGTGGCTAGCGCATCAACTCTTGACCCCAATTCGGTGACTGAGGTACGCAAACCTGCCATCTCCTGCTCCAAATTGTCCAGCCTATGACTCCGACGGGCCCTAGACGGGCCTGCTACGTTGGCAACATGCTCATGAGTGGGAAGCTCCACCCCCACTTCTACCTGCTCGTCCTCCTCCTTAATAATTTTGTAACCCAATTACCACCACAATTGCCCCAAAATCAACCAACTAAGGTAAGAGATACAACTCCACGATTACCACCACCCATAATCACTACATATACACTACAAATTACTTCTACGAAAAAAAGAGAAGAAAAACTACTACCTAACAAAGAATTAAAAAGAAAATCTAACAAAAATTGGCAAAGATAAAACATACATGTGGTGTGAGAAGATTGTGAGAGTTGAAGAAGTGTGTTGAAGGTTGAATTAGCAATGAACTTGGGAGGACGAGGGCTGGGAGTATTTTGGGGAAGGAGAGAGGCGTGTGTTTTGGGGTGGGGAGAGTAAGAGTTTTAGAAGTGTTTTAGGAGGAATAGGAGAAGGGGTTTAGGGTTGGGCGAATAAGAAATAAGAAAAAAAATTAAAATCAAAATAAAAAAAGTAAATAAAAAAATTAACTGACCAAACCTGTCCGACGAACCTACAGGCGCCATCCTAACGTGGTCATAGCGCAGTCGTAGCGTGTCCGTGCTAGTAGCATCGAGGCGAGGCAGAAGGGAAGCTGATTAGCGCGGGTACTAGCGCATTCATAGCGCGGTGGCGCTACTCCCAGGCAGAAGGTTCTTTGATATGCACGGTCCAAGCGCGGCCGCGCACCTGGACCTCGAAATTTTGCACTTTTTTCTACCTTTTTTCTCGGGTCGTCTGGACTTAACACTCGCCTAAGATCACCTGCATATGTTAGTACATACAAACAGTCAAATAAAATTCTAACTACAACAACTCACTACGCGTTGGGTTGCCTCCCAACCAACGTCTTAGTTAATGTCGTGGCACGACAATTACAACAAGTCAATGGGTTGCCTCCCATGCAGCGCCTGATTTAATGTCGTGGCACGACGCAGATGAGCCGCATTTAAGGCTCGCTCGACCTCTGAGGTTCAGTCAGATGTATCACGGACACTTCCTTCATTTCATCCATGCCCACATACGATTTCAATCTGTGCCCGTTGACTCTAAATGTGTGGGAATCTTTTTCTGAAGTAATTTCTATGGCACCTGAAGGGAGCACTTCGACCACACGAAATGGCCCAGACCATCGTGACTTGAGTTTACCCGGAAATAGCCTTAATCTTAAATTATAAAGCAACACCATATCTCCGAGTTTCAACAATGTTCTTATCGTTCAACCTCTTCATTCTCTCCTTGTACAGCCTCGTGCTCTCGAAAGCAAGATATCGGAACAAATCTAGCTTATGCAATTTTGTGACTCTATTTGTGCCTGCCGCTTCAATGTCTAGATTTAGCTGTTTCAATGCCCTCCAGGCTCTATGTTCTAGTTCCACTGGCAAGTGACAGGCCTTCCCGAACACCAATTTGTATGGTGACATACCAATTGGTGTTTTAAAAGCGGTTCTGTAGGCCCAGAGTGCGTCATCTAGCTTTTTCACCTAATCAGTTCTTGTGGCGTTCACAGTTTAGTTAGCACACTCTTTATTTCTCTATTAGACACTTCGACCTGTCCACTGGTTTGAGGATGGTATGGGGTTTCCACCTTGTGGCGCACATCTTACTTTGCTAGCAATTTCTTGAAGGCTCGATTGCAAAAGTGCGTGCCTCCGTCACTGATAATAGATCTCGGGATCCCGAAACGGGTGAATATATTATTCTTCAAAACCCCAACCACCACCCTTGCATCATTGGTGGGGAGCTTTACAGCTTCCACCCATTTGGACACATAATCTACGCAACAAGTATGTATTTATTGCCATAGGAGCTGACGAAGGAGCCCATGAAGTCTATCCCCCATACATCGAACACTTCAACCTCTTGAATTGGGTTCATGGGCATCTCATGGAGACGGGAGATGTTCCCGGTTTGCTGGCATTCATCACAGCCCTGCACCCATTGATGTGCATCCTCAAACACAATTGGCCAGTAGAACCCGACTTCTAGAACTTTTGTTGTCATCCCGAATCCTCCAAAATATCCGCCATATGCTGATGCGTGACATGCCTACAAAATAGAAGATTTCTCTATCTCGGGGACACACCTCTGAATCGTATTGTCAACACAAATTCTAAACAAATAAGGTTCATCCCAGTAATATATGCGGCAATCACGGTAAAACTTTTTCTTTTGCGCAGAGGAAAGGTCATAGGGGACTATACCACTTGCCAGGTAATTTGCAATGTCTACATACCAGGGCACTTCCTCAAGGCTTGTGGCGAGTAGCTTCTCATCTGGAAAGGTTTCCAGAATATCCTCTGACTCAACTAAATTTTCAGCTTCTTCAAGTCGCGACAGATGATCTGCGACTTGGTTAGTCGTGCCCTTACGATCACGAATCTCCAGGTCAAACTCTTGAAGTAGCAGCACCCGACGAATCAGGTGCAGTTTGGACTCCTTATTTTCAATCAAGTACCTGAGAGCAGCATGATCAGTGTATACAATTACCTTAGAGCCAATCAGGTATGATCTGAACTTGTCAAAGGCGAACACCACCGCCAACATCTCCTTTTCAGTCACGGTGTAGTTCAGCTGGGCTCCACTCAACGTTCTACTCGCGTAGTAAATTGGGTGCATTATCTTGTCTTTTCGTTGTCCTAGCACTGCTCCCACTGCATAGTCACTGGCGTCACACATGAGTTTGAACGGTTTCTCCCAGTCGGGGGAAAAATGATGGGTGCTTTGACTAGCCTCTTCTTCAACTCCTCGAATGCTACCCTGCAATCATCAAAAAATACGAAAGGGTGATCTTTTTCTAACAGCTTACACAGAGGATTGGCAATTTTTGAGAAGTCTTTGATGAATCTCCGATAAAACCCGGCATGCCCGAGGAAGCTCCTAATTTTTTTGACTGATGTGGGAGGTGGAAGCTTTACTATCACATCAACTTTAGCCCGATCCACCTCGATTCACTTGCTTGATACCAGGTGTCCCAAGACTATACCCTCTTGTACCATGAAATGGCACTTATCCCAATTGAGTGCAAGGTTAGTCTCGATGTACCTCTTCAACACTCGGGTCAGATTTGTAAGGCACTCATCTAATGAATTCCCACCACTGAGAAATCATCCATGAATACATCCATTATGTCTTCAACCATGTCGGTGAATATGGCCGTCATGCACCTTTGGAATGTGACTGGTGCATTGCCTAGGCCAAAGGGCATCCTCCGGAAGGCAAAAATCCCATATGGACATGTGAACGAGGTCTTCTCTCTGTCCTCTAGTGCAATGGAGATTTGGTTGTACCCTGAGTACCCATCCAGTAAACAGAAGTGAGACCTCTCTACCAGTTTGTCAAGCATCTGATCAATGAAGGGAAGTGGGAAGTTGTCTTTCCGGGTGGCCAGATTTAATTTCCTATAGTCCATGCAAATTCTCCAACCTGTGACGGTTCTTGTAGAGATCAGCTCATTGTTATCATTTTTCACCACCGTCATACCATCCTTCTTAGGAACACATTGCACTGGGCTAACCCAGTTGCTGTCAGAGATGGGGTAAAATGATTCCCGCATCTAACCACTTAATAATCTCCTTCTTCACCACTTCCTTCATATTGGGGTTCAACCTTCTTTGGTGTTCCCTGGAAGGTTTGTGCCCCTCTTCCAGCAGAATTTTATGCATACAATACGCTGGGCTCATCCCCTTTATGTCTGTCATGGTCCACCCAATGGAAATCTTGCACTCCGTGAGTACCTGCAAAAGTTGTTGTGCCTGCACATCTAACAAACTAGATGAGATAATAACAGGTAATGTGGAGTTAGGTCCTAGGAACGCGTACCTGAGATGGTGGGCACTGGCTTCAACTCCAGCTTTGGTGGTTCTTCTATGGATGGCTTGGCTGGAGGAGTTTCTCTTTTTTCTATGTGCATGGGCTCAACTTCAAGTGATCTCTTCCAAAAGCTTTTGCCCTCAAGAGCCAGCACCCATTCTACCAATTCTTCCCCATTCACCTCATCTAAATTCATAAGACATGCAGCAAGGGGGTCCTCAATAGTCAAGGTCTTATCATCCTCTTCCAGGATTACATCCACGGCATCAATAAGAGAACAATTGGCGAATTCACTTGGTCGCCTCATATATTTATGCACGTTGAATGTTATCTCCTCATCATTTAACCTCATCTTGAGCTCCCCAGTTTCACAATCAATGAGAGCTCTCCCGGTGGCCAAGAACGGCCTTCCCAAAATTATGGGAATTTCTTCATCCACCCTACAATCAAGAATTACAAAATCTGCAGGGAACACAAATTTCCCTTCCTGCACCAACACGTCATCCAGAATACCTGAGGGTCTTTTCACAGTTCTGTCGGCCAATTGCAACAACATAGACGCCGGTCTAGCTCTTCCAATCCCCAACCTCTTGTAGATAGACAGGGGCATAAGATTAATGTTGGCCCCCAAATCACAAAGTTCCTTGGAAAGGCAAACTTACCAATGGTGTAGGGAATTGTGAAACTCCCTGGGTCGGACAACTTTTCAGCAACTAGTCTAGTCACTACAGCACTGCAGGTCTGAGTTAGAGTTATTGTGGCCAAGTCTTGAAAGTCGATTTTTGGAACATCAAGTCCTTCATCATTTTTGCATAACCAGACATCTCCTTCAAAGCATTAATCAATGGAATATTTACCTGAATCTGTTTCAAATCTCCAAGAACATCTTGTATAGCTCATCTTTCTGGTACTTGGACAGCCTCTGTAGGAATGGTGCTGGAGGTCTCTTCTTCCCAATGATTTGGGTTTTCTCTTTGTTAGACACTACCTCTACTACCGGCTCCTGGGCTGTCTCAGCCTCAATCTGTGTGTTGGTTTCTTTCTGGGCAGGCTGCACTGTCACCTCTATCAGTCTTGCTGAATCATCTAGCTCAATGGGCGCTGGTACAAGTGTCTAAGCCTGTCTGCTTTCTCGAGCCCTCTCTTTCTCCAAGTCTAGGTCTCTGTTGTTACGTAAACTCACTACCATCAGCTGCTTTGGGCCCTGATCTTTTGGATTTACCTGAGTGTCTGCAGATAATGTCCCGTGAGGACGATTATTCAATGACATCAAAATCTGACCCAATTGTACTTCAATGTTCTTTATGGCTGACTCATGTTCATCTACTCTTTCAGTCACTTTTGCATTTGACCCAATAACCTGCTGCATCATTACCTCAAGTTTAGCAAACTCATCTTACTGTCTCCCACCGTGTTGCTGCTGAGAAGGATGATAACCCTGCTGCTGATTTTGGTTGTTGTACCCCAGTGGACTTTGGTAGGGCTCCATATTACTGTGAGGTTGCATGGCTCCCATATTTCCATGTTGTGCTACGGCTGGACTGGCCTGTATGGCTGATTCTGCTGACCCCAATTCTGAAAACCCTCTCTCTGGCCCCCATAACTAGATAAATAATTCATGTTCTCAGGGTAGTGATGGTGATCACTTTCTACATTTCACTGGCTACCAATTGGCTGACTAATGCAAGATGTGCACAAACCCCCATTGGTTGTATCTACAACGTACACCTGTTGCTTCTGCCCTGACTCTTCCACCCTTTTGGTGGGTATGCTCATTTGTGTCATTAAGGTGGCCATATTTTCAGCAAGAGTGTTGGCTAGATCTAAGGCCAGTGAGTGAACTACTGGAGTGATGGGTGCATTCCTGGTTGTCCACCCCAAATTCTGTGCCATCTTGTCAAGCAGGATCTGGATTTCTCTCCATGATTTGCTCAAGAATGCTCCACCAGCTGAAGCATCAATATTAGCCTTCACGCTATCTGCCAGACCCATGTAAAATCGTTGTCCCAACATCTACTCTGGAATACCGTGGTGCGGACATATAACCAACATCCCTTTGAATCGTTCTCATGTTTCTTGCAATGTTTCCGTTGGTTTCTGTTTGAAGCTCAAAATTTCATCAACTTGCTGAGCAGTCTTGTTGGGTGGATGAAACTTGTTCACAAATTGTTTGAATAACTCCTCCCATGTATCGATGGAATTGATAGGGAGTGAATTTAGCCAAGTCTGTGTTATTCCTGTCACTGAGAATGGAAACAACAACAGCTTTATTGCTTCCTAAGTTACATTGGGCTGCCTTTGAGTTTTATAGATTGACAGGAAATTCTTCAAGTGCTGTTGAGGATCTTCAATGTATGACCCCGAGAATAGTCCCTTATTTTGCAACAAGTGCAGCATGTTGTTTGTGATTTGCAAAGATTCAACCTGTATCTGCGGGACTACTATCGTTGTGGCCAAATTCTCTGTTGTGCGTTGTGCCCAGTCATATAGGGAGCCTCTGGTTGTGCAGCTGGGTCTACCACGTTATCCCCATTATTGTTTCTGTTGTTCACCAGATCTGCCATGTCTGGTTCAGGTTGTTCAGTTGATTGTTGTCGTTTGCTTTTCTGGTTTGCCCGATTCAAGGCCTTGAAAACCTTCTCGGGATTTGATAATGCTTCAAACACTTCACTAGTTCTCGATGAGTTTCTAGGCATGCACCTGTACAACTAAGTTAGCAAACGTTAAAATTTCAATTTACTGATTGAAAAGGAAGAAAATTGATTACACTAAAAAAATTTGTATTTCTTTCAACTGTAATTGACAACACCGTTAATTCCCCGGCAACGGCGCCAAAATTTGATCACGCCCAACTATGCCTTATAAAAAAGACTAAGCAGTCGTTGCAAATATAATCCGGGTATTTATCCCAGAATCGAATCCTATAAGGAATTAACCTATCAATTACTTTTGTCAGACTCACTAACTTCTCTATAATAACCTTCCCAGATATTTTGAATAGCAATTGGTGATATTTTCTACTAACTATAACTGAATAAAATAAAATTAAGAGTTAACTATGACTGAGTTATAAACAAATAAGAGAATGATCTAAGGTTGTGATTTCCCCTATTGATGAAATCCCTTCCTATTATGTGTCATATAGATTTGCCTAATCGTCTCTACCGATCATGAGCACTCTTATTACTGTAAATCTCTCCAAACTAATTACGATAATTTACTAGACGCACTCTCCTGAGTTACGGTAACTGAATTTTATTAACGCTCACTTAGATCGCATCCAAGGTTTCGTTATCCATAATCCCACCTTTAAACCCTCGGTTATTGATTCCTCATATACTTTGGGAGTGGTGTTTTTCAACAATTACCTAAATATGCACTCTCTCCCGAGTAATACATACTAAATAGGCACAACTAATTGAGGATCCTTTCAATTAACTACAACAAGAACGTAGTTGAACAAATAGAGATTAAACTGCGCAAACTATATTAACACAACACGAAGTTCATCCTTCAACAAGTTCCATCAAAATCCTAGACTAAATAATTAGCTACTCATAATTGTGTTCATCATAACAATAGAAAAATTCATCATGAATGATAAAAACAAAAGGAAGAAAGGTAGAACTCGATGCCGAATTTTCCTCATTGTCTCTTGCCTCTCCTTGCCTTGAACAAAAATAATAAAACCTTGACATCCTCTCTTTTGGATGAGCTGGACCTTTTATAGGTTAAGTGAAATTGCCTCCAAACTTCCAAGTTTATCCCTGAAGTTACTGCGTACTTGGACGGACTAGCGCGGCCGCGCTCGAACCGCGCTAGTGGCCGCGATAAATACAATATACACTGTTCTGTTTCTTCTGGACTAGCGTGGTCGCGATAATGGCACTTTATTCTGCCCTGTTTCTCCTTCTCTAGCGTGGCCGTGCTTGGCCCACGTTAGGGTGGAATAGCTATTCATCTCTTTTTTTCTTTCTTCCTTCACACGCACTTAACTCCGAGGTTCTTTCCTTGTTTTAATTTATCTCCAACCACTGTTCTATATCCTCATAAGCACGACTTGCTCCTGCAAACCATAAAATCCATAATTAGAGCCATTTTATCGTCATTTAACCTTCCTAGAACAGTGAAGCATAGTAAAGTTGGGGTATAAATAGTCGCTAAACTACATGAATCTAGCCTATTATCAGTTGCAAATCTCTTTCAATGAAAAGGAGTTGGGAGAAATTCTGTGTATATGTACTAAGGGGTAAAGTTGTGTTCTTTACTTTCTGCATTTACTATTTCAGCAATAGTAGGTTAAGGAAAACAGAGAAGAACTCGATCCTTCTATAATCGGTTTAGGCACAAAATTTAACACCACACAAATCACCTCCCCCCATCCCTTTTGTGTAGTATTGAAGTTAAAACATCAGGTCTAACTTCTAAAGGAGAAAGAGAATACACTGATATACAACAAGAGTTGGAGGGCGTCCGGCTCCGGCAAATGGTGGTAGCGCAGCGATCAACAGCGGCAGAACCCTAGCTTTTTTGATTTGGGAATTGAGAAGATGAGAAAACTTGTTTTTGTTTAAGGTTGTCTTTTGTTTAAAGAAGAATTTATTTATTAGAAAGAAAAAAGGTTTTATTTGTTAAAAGAACAAATGTTAGTTTAAAGGAAGTCAAAGTGTCGTTTGGAGTTTTTCGGGAAACGACATCGTTTAGTTTGTGCTTTCTTAAAAAAAAATTGCAGTGACAAATGGAACACTGCTTTCAGCTGGTTCGAAACCCGCGTGTTCTCCCAGCAGACCCAAAACTCCAACCACTGAACCCAGACCACTTCTTTTACTGGGTTCGGCATAATATATTTATATAGAAATAATAAATTTTTCAATGCAACCACTGGATTCGCTCGTACCCGCATCCTCTACTGTAGCTCCGCCCCTTGCGTTCATGTGTTCGTCCTCGTTCTCCTCCTTATTCTTAGTTTCGAGAAAAACACTATGCTTTTTTTCTTTTACAAAAATCTGAATCAACTTAGCAAAGTCAGTCCACTCCTGGTTTCTCTATGATTAGATGCCTCTTTCCCCTTCTTCATGATCTAAATATTTCTGCCTATCATGTTAAAGTTCTGAATCATGAAGTATAGGTTACTTCTTTCCTCCACCATTTCCTATATATTTTACCTGGACCTCCGATAGCAAAGGTGTTTGATGAAATGTCTTGACTCATTTGATAGAGTAATGAAGTCCAAATATTTCATGCTGTTAAGAGACTTGTTCTATTTTTATACTTGCAAGAGGATTGCTCTGGTTAACATTTTGATATTGGGGCAACTAAAAAATTGTACGTAGTAGTTTTTCAGAACAAGAAAATGATTTTTGCCGAATAGCTCATTAAACTGACAGTCCAGTTACTCTCATTTCAGTTGACATTGTCCTTAGATCGTCAAGTTTTGAAAATTTAATATACCTCATTGCACTCTAACCATGGCTGGAGTTGCTGTATAAATGCTCAAATACCCTATCTATATGTTATACCACACTTGGTCTATTTTAATTATAAATATTCTTGGTCTCTCTTAACTGTAAATATTCTATCACCTTATTATAGTAGGGAGGTACATTATTAAAGCTTAGTGTTTCAAAATAAGGGGAATTTTTTTTTTTTTTTTTTAAACTTTCTCATGGGTTGGGTGTGTTGTATTAATCAAAAGATTCAATGTTACAACACAGGGTAAAGGTTACCCTTCAAAAGACTAGCAAGGTGATAACTACTTCACCTGCCTTAACTTGTCCACCAAAAAAAAAAGCCTAGCTTACAAAAAAGTTAGCTTTGTCATATTTGGTTCTTATACTCGGAACTTAATTTTTGTCCAAAAGAAAGGGGCCCTTCGCTTCTTTAGGAAGCTGTTGGCTGGAGAAGAAAAAGGCACCATTGTTGGCTGGAGAAGAAAAAGCCCATTTTGCTAAGCAATCCGCTAGCTGGTTTGCTTCCCTATAGCAGTGGTTGACTCGAATGTTTGTTGTGTTCCTCATTCGAATTATCTTATCAGTGATCTTAGCCATCCTGTAGCTTCTTCTTTTTTCCCCTTTTAACATATCAACAACTAAATAGGAGTACATCTCCAAAGTGAAAGATGTGTGCCCATTTTGGATACACCGAGTCATTCCAAAGAGTGCAGCATATATAGGCCTCGGCAAGGTTGTGGTTGATATAGCTATACGAAAATACGAAAGCCATAATCAGATCACAATCTTTATTTTGCTTAAAGATTGCATTTTAGATGCATTTCTCCGGCAGGATTTGATGTTCTTTGACTCTCTTTCTTCTTCTGCTTTTGTTTTTTTTTTTTTTTTTTTTATATATCGCTGTCAGTTTCCATGGCAATTTTGCCTTTTTTAGACTATGAAATGATAGTTGTAGCCTGTGTAGGCTGTTTTTCCTTATGCTTACATGATGTTGTTTCTCATTCCTGGTTAAGTAAGATGTTAGCCATTTCGTCTTTGTGTAATAACTCTATCTTTCTTAAAGCTACCTCCCCTTCATTGTAGTAACAAATATCATGGTCCAGCTCTTATTTCCTCGCCTCTCTCTAAGTAATATTATAAATATTGTTTGAAATAAAAATCACTGAGTTTCCTTGTTATGTTTCATATATGTTATAATGTTTTCACCTGCACCACATTAAAAATTTAATGACTGCCCTCATTATTGGCACTATTATTTGCCAGGTTGTTACTTATGCTTGCTGACTCTTATTACGTGTGTCCTGTTCTTGTGGTGTAATACATCAATTATTTGATATGTATATTCCAGCTAATACGGCAGAGAAGTTTCTATCAAGTTTGGCCAAAATTTCAAAAAATCTTATTCTCAAAGAGGGGCCTAAGCTTCTGTCAACTTCAACTCCTGCTTATCTTCTACAATGAGGGGACTCATTCTTGATTAATTTACTTTTCACCTATGATAGCTGGTCCAAATACTTATATATATGCATCATATGTAAAAAAAAGATTTCGTCCTTCTATCTTAGTCCATCTCCGGCTCTTTGACATCCTCGTGGGATCATGCAGGAGATTTCCCTCCTTATTAAGGAAAATTATCGTAGTAGTTAGTAGTAGGAGTGGCAAAATGGTTAAAAGGAAATAGTTAACCACCCGTATTATCCACTAAAAAATGGGTTGGATAATGAACTTTTTAAAAGGGGGTCAAATATGTATAAGAACCATATTATCCATCTAGAAAATGGATAACCAATGAGTAACCAATGGGTCTAACTTTTATATTTGTAAAGCCTCAAATTGGGGGTTCCTCAAAGTTGGGAAGACTAACAATTCTCTCAAAAGTGATTATATGCGAGAGTCATGGATAATATTAAATATGGATCGGTCGAATAATTTATCCGTTTTCTACTACCCGTTTTCAACCCGAATTATATCCGACCCGATCCGTCCATGAAGTTAGTAGTAATCTCTTAAAGGAGGCAAGACTGAAAGTTCTCTTCATAGATCATCTCGAGCTTGCCAAGATGATGGAATAGTGGAGACAAAATAGTACTCCAAGATGTTCAATGTGCTTGATTTTTAACTAATTGATCAATTTTCTATTATAGTGGAAGTTCTTCCAGATATGAGGTAAAGTGGTGGCTTTTATGACAGAGCTCGAGGGTTCATCAAATTATATAGAGAATCAAGTTTTCTAGTAGTTTTCACAACTTACAAAATTATAGCAGAAAGTAAATAACACTAAAAGTTTTTACGTGAAAAATTTCTAGCTCACGGGATTAAAAATCACGACCTACCCTTCTAGGCAGGGGAGGAGGCACAAGCCGACCTGCGGGTTCGGCCGAACCCAGTAGGTTTTGTTTAAATAGTGTATTTGGTGTTTTGAATTCATGATATATGTATAAATATTAAATCTAGAACCCAGCCATTAACACTTGAAGTGGTGATCCCAAAATCCAGAATCCATAAGGTTGAAATCTTGGCTACGCCTCTGCTTGTAGGATTTCAACTTCACTACTGAGAAAAACGTTTAGATTACAACTTATTGTAACCTAGAAATTAACTCCTTAATCTCTCACTAACTTGTTACAAACATATTACAAGCCACGTTGTAATACCTCTATTACAAAGACTTTACAACTTGACTGACTCTAGCCAAGACACAAACACGGAGTTTTATAAGAGTTTCATATACAATGCTTCTAAGTAAGCTAAGTAGGAATTACAATTTAAGAACATTAACAAAGTTACAACTCAATTAAGGACATACAATCACTTGATTTGGGGAACTGGTCTGTAGTAGTCTTATTCTTTGTTTTTGATGCACTTGAGAATTGTTAACTCGAAGATCAATCACAATTGGAGTGCTTGAGTAAATTCTCTAAGTGTTCAAGTGATGTCATTGGTTTAATGTTAATATAACGTTGATGACATCACTTGAATGATGTAAGCAACTTGGGTACAAGATCCTTCCCAATAGAGGTGATTGTTGCACTGTGTTGTACTGTTGCGTGTGCAGGCAGTCACTTTCCAGCTGTTGGAGAGTTAACTTGGTACAATCACCAGGGATACTGAAGTCCATATGTTCCCCTTGTTGATTCTTTAACTTCTAAAATACTGATGAACATCTCCAGCTTAAGTCTGGTTATTTCCATGCGCTTGAGAATGTGGACCAGATGTGTATCAGGTACCTTATCTGGTTCTTGACATTAAGTTTGTTAGATCATCAAAACATAAAACAAAGGTACTTATAACCTATCAATTTTCCCCTTTTTGATGATGACAAACTTATAATTGAAAATCCTATGAAAAACCACAAAGAACCAGACAGGGAATCAGGAAAGCCATTGAGTTTCCCCCTGAATCTGTATTTCCCCTCAATCAGTGCACATCATTATTCAATTATTCAATTATGCACTAAGTCTTCCCTCTTTTGGCATCATAAAAAGAATAAAACTAAGTAAAATAAAAAAGAAGTCCAGCGTGGTTAACTCATTCCACTTGTGTGCACACAAACATGATAGAAAATAGAGACAAAAGAATAATTTTATACACAGCAAAAGTGGAAAAGCTTCCATAAACCAATTTTGATTTTACAATGGGAGAAAATTCAGTGTTACCATCCACAATTCAAAAACAAAAACAAAAACAAGTACCAACAACAAAAACATCATCAGAAACATTTATAAGAGACGGACACTAGAAAACTGGACACTGAATGGGACACTGCTTAAGGGGCACTGGAGGAAGAGAGCTTAGAGAAGGGGGCAAAGGTTTTGAGGACAAGATCCATGCGAGCATTCGCAGACATTTGGTCATTGAGCAGTCTTTATTTTAGGTCCTCCACTTGTTTCCTAAGCCCAGCATTTTCCATAATCATGCGGGCAACCTCTGAGCTGTGACAACTACCGGAACCATGTGCTTCTTGTAGCTGACTGAGCTGACCTCAAGAGTCGCGTTCCTTGCCTTTAACTTCCTGGTGTCTTCTGTAGCACTATTCTGAGCATTTATCAGTTGAGAGATAGTAGAGGTGCTTCCAAATCCTCCGACCTTTTCAATACACTCACACTCTTCAAGAGTGGTCTTGGAGAAAGTTTGCTTCTTAGTGCCCACTTTGGCCTGTCCCAGAGGTACCTTGAAGAACTCGAAGACCTTGGTGAGAAGAAACTCATAAGGTAGCCCATGGTTTCCATCCTTAAAGTCTGCCACTTTTTGCATATGCTCAATCATTATCCCAAACAGATTAATGGTAGTAAATCCATCCAAGGCTTCCATGAGGACCATGTCAGCTTTGGATGTAATGGATCTCCTCTTAGCACGGGGAAGCAACATTTTGTTTACCATCTCAAATAGCAACTGATATACTGGAAGGAGTGCCTTCCTATTCACTTGTTCCCCCTACTGGATTGTGTTGTCCTTAACTATGGCATTTCTGAAATTAGAAGAGCAGACGCCTTAGACTAATGACAACCCTTCAGCAGGCACCCCCAGAATTGACCCCAACAAGGTAGAGTCCATCACTATGTCAACCCCATTGACCAACAAACATATGTGATCATCTTCAACTTTGAATAAGTTGGCATAGAAGCTCCGCACTTCCTCCTCATACACTTTTGGAACATCATTTGTAAACAAATGATTCCATTGTTGGAAATCACAAATTTTCACCAACTGCCGCATCCAGCAAGCTCCAAATTGTCAGGGGAAAATGTGCGGCCCCACAGTACCTTTTGGTTTCTCAATTTCCTTTCCCAAAACTCTGAGACTCATCAATTTTTGCTTTTTTGTAGGAACCAGATTCCTTATCAACATCCATTTTTCTTTTCACAGACTTGTGAGTAGACTTTCCCTTCTCAATTGACTTTGCAGGAACATGTTCACCAGAATCTTCCACCACTCTTTTTCACTATCTTATGACCAGATTTTTCCACCAACTTTTCACTAGAAACAACATCAGCACTCTTTATTGGACTCTCAACACTTACAGAAATGTTCTTTTTGGACTTGGAGAGAGAGTGCTTCTACTTCGAGTTTTCTTGTGAGTTAAGGAACCAGGTTCCTCTTCTACTTCCTCATCCATATTGACAACAGGGACAACCTTCTCATGTATAGTTTTCTCATCCTTCACCAATTTCTCCTCCTTTGACTACTTTGACTTTTCTTAAGAGCAGAATCAAGAGCCTCCTTCTTTTGTAACCTTTTAGTGGGCCTCTTAGGAGTTGGCTCTGGACTTGCAACTGGCCTACTCCTAGAACTGATAAAACTAGCAAGCACAATATCATCTAAATCTTTCTCACTGTCAGACCGCATCTCAGGCACCACCATAGACAGAGGCTCAGCATAAAAGTGGGGAGAGGGAGCAGGTTCAATACTGACCTGGGGCTCTTGAGATGACCCCTGAGTTGGATCCTCAGTGGAGGGATCAGGTCCATCATTAGGGACCTCAGTAGTATCATCTTGTGTCGATTGTTCGCCGGGTACAAGCTCTCTCCCATCTACCACGGTCTGAGGTTGTTCCCCCTAAGGCTCAGACCCATTTACACCCCCCTCAACAAAAAGGAAAGCATGTTTTCTATTGCCTCTTTCTCTTGTGGTTCCATGGAAAACTCAGCAGAAAGAGGAGTATTACCTGTAAACTCAAGACTTTTCGTGGTTGACTCAGCATTTTCAGGACCAGCGTCTTGGTTTGCACTTGAGTTCTCTTCCATAGCGAGATTGGAGATTTCCTGATTTCCCTCTTCGGCTATGTTACCCTATTCACCATGTTTTTTCGGCGAAACTGGAGGAGATCTAGTAGCCACAAACTTTTTCGGAGTCGAGGTTTTGTGACTCCGATGAGAACCAGAACTTGAGTGGGTAGGTGAGGAGGCTGAATATGGGGAGACTCTGCTCTAGGGTTTGGACTAGTAGTGGTGTTGGGTGAGGAGTCTACTATTGGAGTTTCGACAGGTGAGGACTCGATGGGGGTGTTACTGAGAATACTGAAGTTTTCCTGATTTTCAGTCATGATGGACTTTACTGGAGAGATTAGTGGTTTGAGAAGAGAGGTGGAGAAGTGAAAATTTTGAAGTTTGATGTGAGGAGTTGTGACATTGATAGATGTATTTATGAGATATGAGGGACCGCCTAAGAAAAGGAGGCAGTTTTTGGGAGGCGAGTCACTCATCAAAAGGTGAGACGTTTCGGTTCAAAATACGCAAAGGAAAGCAACTGACACACTGATGACGTTGCATTGTTTTTATTCGTTCTAAATTGTGTATGAGAGAACAAAGAAGCTACTAACTTGTGTCAGGAGAACCAGGTTCCTTGACAGATCTTGCAAGTGTAAGCTTAACCCTTTTTACCAGCATGCACTTCATCAGCTGCTCTGTAATCATCATGTGTGTCTACCTGTAACAACATAGAAATGAGTTAGACTTTGCCAGAAAACACTTTTAGCTAATTTTACCTATACATTTCTTTCATAGCAAATCATTGGGGGACCAGGTCTTCAGTTGGGTTTTATCAACCCCAGTGCCACGAGATTTTTTTTAAAATGTTCTCTACTCAGAGCTTTGGTGAAAATGTCTGCAATCTGATCTTCAATGATGTAGAACTTCATACAGATGAGCCATTTTTCAACATTGTCTCTGAGGAAGTGATGACGTACATCAGTCTACTTGGTCCTCTTATGTTGGACTGGATTTTTTGCCATGTTGAGTGCACTTGTATTGTCACACAAGAGGGGCACACAATCAGAGAATACTCCAAAGTATTCCAACTGTTGTTTGATTCACAGCAATTGAGCACAGCAAGAGGCAACTGCTACATATTCCGCTTCTACAGTTGAGAGTGCCACGGAGTTTTGCTTCCTTGTACCCCATGAGATGAGACAAGAACCCCAAAAATGTGTCGTTCCAAATGTACTTTTCCTCTCTACTAGATATCCTGCATAGTCAGCATCATCATACCCAACAAGATTAAAGTTGTCATCTGAGGGATAGTATAGAACCAGGTCCCTGCATTTCGTTAAGATATCTCAATATTCTTTTAGCAGCCTTCAAATAAGACTCCTTTGGATTTGATTGGAACCTTGCACAGAGACCCACGCTGAACACAATGTCCGATCTGCTTGCAGTGAGATACAGGAGTGATCCTATAATGCCTCTGTACATGGTCTGATTTACAGGGGAACCAGGTTCATCCATGTCTAGAAGCGTAGTTTTGGCAATGAGGGTGTCAATAGATTTTGATGCTTCTATGTCGAATCTTTTCAGCAGCTCTTTGATGTACTTCTGCTGACATATCAATGTTGCCTTTTGAGATTGCTTTACTTGAAGTCCCAGGAAGAAATTTAGTTCTTCCATCACACTCATCTCAAACTCACTCTCCATGACTTTTGCAAATTCTTCACATAGAGAGTCAATTGTGGCCCCAAAGATGATATCATCAATATATACTTGCACAATGAGCAGGTTCCTCCCTAGTTTCTTTAGGAAGAGTTTATTGTCAATTTTTCCTCTTGTAAAGCTATTTTATAGAAGGAATTTTGACAACCTTTCACACCAATCCCGGGGAGCCTACTTTAGCCTATACAACGCCTTGTTCAATTTGAACACATGCTCAGGATGCTTGTGGCACTCAAATCCAGGAGGCTGCTTGACATAGACTTCTTCTTTTAGGAATCCATTCATAAATGCACTTCTGACATCCATTTGGAACAATGTGAACTCCATATGAGATGCAAAAGCAATAAGAATTCTGATATCTTCCATTCGAGCAACTGGAGAAAATATTTCATCACAATAAATCTCGTCTTCCTGATTGTAGCCTTGAACTACTAGACTTGCCTTGTTCCTTGTTGTATTTCCAAACTCATCGAGTTTGTTCCTGAATACCTACCTGGTCCCTATAATGGTTCAATCTACAGGTCGAGGAATCAGGTGTCATACCTTATTTCTTTCAAATTGATGCACCTCCTCTTGCATGGTTGTGATACAGTCTACATCCTCCAATGGTTCTTTGATATTTTTGGACTCTATTTGGGAAAGAAATTTTGAAAAGGCAAGTGAGTTTTTGGGTCTTGATCTGGTTTGAACTCCTGAGTCAAGAAGGGTGATTATGTTGTCAAGAGGATGTGAGCTTTTGTGCTTCCAATTTGGTACCTGAATCTCATTGTTAGAGGACCTAGGTATATCTGACTGAGGTTCTTGGATGCGTCTTACTTCAGCAAGTGGAGTACCTTGGACTGCATCAACAACTCTATTTTCAGCTTAAGTTATGGTGATCGTGGAACTAGGTTCCTCTCTAATGGATGGAGATGTGGTTGCATCATCTTCACTAGATTCCTTGACATGGATCATCATGTCTGCCTTTCCATTTTCCATGTCAAGAACTTCACCTGGAATTGATAAAGGTTCTCCATCTTGATCAGCATGCCCGTCCTTCTCACAAGAGAGGTGAGATTCATCAAAGATCACATGTACACTCTCCTCAACACATTGAGTTCTTTTGTTGTATACTTTGTAAGCTTTGCTTTGGGATGAGTACCCAGGAAGATTCCTTCATCACTTTTGGCATCAAATTTTCCAAGCGGTTCCTTGCCATTGTTGAGAACATAACATTTGCAGCCAAAAGCCCCCAGATGCGTCAGCTTGGGCTTTCTTCCATTCAGAAACTCATAAGGTGTTTTGTTTAGAAGGAACCTGATCATGCATATGTTTATCGAATAGCATGCAGTGTTGACTGCTTCTGCCCAGAAACACTTTGCAATTCCACTTTCAATTAGTATTGTCCTTTCCATGTCTTCAAGAGTCCTGTTCTTCCTTTATACAACACCATTTTGATGTGGTGTTCTTGGAGTAGAGAAGTTATAAGTAATTCCATTTTCAACACAGAATTCATCAAATCTGGCATTATCAAACTCCGTCCCATGGTCTGATCTAATGCAAGCCATATTTGTTCCCATCTTCACTTGGATCTTCTTGACAAAGGCCACAAATACTTGGAAGGTCTCATCCTTGGTTCTGAGGAACAGAGTCCAAATGAATCTGGAGTAGTCATCCACGATTATAAAGATATATCTTTTTCCTCCTCTGCTTGGCACCCTCATAGGTCCACATAGATCCATATGAAGAAGATCAACTGGCCTTGAGATGCTGACTTCCTTTTTGGGCTTGAATAAGGACCTGACATACTTTCCTTTTGCACATGCATCACATACTTTGTGTTCCTTGAAGCTTGACTTGGGCAGACCGCGAACCAGGTCCTTCTGGACTAGTTTGTTCAGTAATGAAGCTTGCATGCCCCAGCCTTCTGTGCCATAATTCAGCATCATCATCAATGGTTCTTAGACAGCTGAGATCACCACTTTGCAGGGACTCAAAATCAGAAACATAGATGTTCTTGTATCTCTTGGCCACTAACACCACTTCACCGGTCACAAGATTTGTGAATGTGAATATCTTTGAATGAAATTCCACCTTGTTTCCTTTGTCATAAGTCTGAGAGACACTCAACAGGATGTACTTCAAACCATTGACATAGTACACATTCTCAATAGAGTGAGAGAGTGACTTGCCAATTTTTTCAACTCCAAGAATGTGTCCATTTTTGCCATTTCCAAAGGTTACACTCCCTCCTTGCAGAGATTTTAGTGAAAGGAAATCAATTGTGTTTCCAGTCATGTGCTTTGAGAAACTACTATCCATGTACCATTGTTGACTACTCCCTTTCCCTGCTCCCTGCACAAGGAAATCAAGGGTTATATTTAGGAACCCAAACAAGTTTGGGTCCCTTGTAGTGAGGAAAAGGATAAATGAGTGTTCTTTTAGTCCAGACAGGCAGCATGCGTTTTCTATATGAGGAACCAGGTTCTCTAACAGCAGTTACTCTCTTAGCAAAAATTTTATTTTTTTGTTGAGATTGAACCCTAGCCTTGCAGTTTTCATTAAGGTTCCCTTTGCTATCATAGTGGGTACAAAGCCAATTATCGGTTATAGTAACATACTTGCTATGAGGTTTGTAGGAAGTCTTATCCCTTTGAAACCCGATTCCCTGCCTGTTCCCCCCATTATTAATGTACATGGAATTGATAGCATCATAAGACAAGGTCCATTTGAGTGACTTCTCAAGATCACTCTTGACTTTTCCTAGTTCTTCCTGGAGTTGTTTGTTCTTTTCAAGCTCAATACACAGTCTAGAATTCATTGTATTCATATCATATTCAAGCCTAAGATGTGCTTCATTAGCAACTTCCTTACCTTTGTGAAGAGTCTCATGCCTACCCTCTTTTTTCATTGCCTTAATTGTATTATTCAGATCGAATACTACAGCTAGCAGGTCATCTCTCTCAAGCTCAGCATTAGCAACTCTTTCAGTTAAGATATCTTTTTCCTTTTCAACACTCTCAATGGTTTCCTTCAAATCAACTACCACTACTACTAGATCATCTCTCTTAAGTTCTAGATTAGCAACTTTTTCAATTAGGACCTCTTCTCTTTCTTAGTGCACTCAATTGTTTCCTTTAAATCAACCACAACAACCAATATATTATCTCTTTCATGTTCTAAATTAGTGATTTTTTCAGTTAGGGCATCCTTTTCTTCTATCAAACTCTCAATAGTTTCTTTCAAATCTACCACAACGACTGCCAGGTCATCTCTAGATTGTTCTGCTTCTCCTAATTCCACAATTAGAACACTTTTATCATTTATAAGACTTTTATATGTATCTATTAAAACATTTTCCAAAGACATAATCTTTTTAGGAGAGTAAGATTTCAGATTTTTCTAAACATCCAGAAGTTTACCTTATCATAGTCGTCGTCATCTTCATCATAAGACTGATCAATTAAGGAAGAAATGGAGTCATACTCAGTTGCTTCACTTTCTACTGCCACCATTGAATTGTCACCATGATCATTTTCTTCTTCAGATTCGCTGTAGGAGTCTCCTCATGCAGCAAGAGCTTGTTTCATAACATTGTCAACAACATTCTTCCTTTTGAAGCGTTTGTCAGGAACCGGGTTCCTCTTGGCTGCTTTGTTTGTGTTGTGCTTGAATTGATCCTTCTTTAAGAGGGGACAGCCCTTGATGAAGTGTCCTGGCTTGCCACACTTATGACAGATACCATAATGCTTTCTAGAACTCCCTCTTTTTGGAATGCCTCAATTTCTGCGAACCTTCTTCTGAAATCTTCTTATCAAGTAAACCATATCACCATCCTCGCAGCTTGAATCATTGATGTCTGTCTTGAGGACCAGGTTTTTCTCTCTTTTGGGATCTCTTCTTTCATTGTACTTCTTTTTCTTCATTTCATATGTTTTTAGATTGCCAACGAGTTCATCGATGGTCGGCTTCTGCAAGTCCTTCGCCTCTGTAATGGCGTTCACTTTGCTTTCCCAAGAACTGGGCAGCACACTAAGGATTTTCCTGACAAGCTTGTTTCTTGGAATAATTTCACTAAGGGAGTGAAGTTCATTAATGATAGAGGTGAAGCGAGTATGCATATCTTGGATGAATTCATCATCTTTCATCCTGAAGAGCTCGTACTCAATTGTGAGCATCTCAATCTTGGATTACGTGACTTGTGTGGTTCCTTCGTGAGCTATTTGGAGAGCTTCCCGGATTTCTTAGCTGACTGACATACCAATATCCTATTGTATTCATCAGGACCAATACAATAGACGAGTATTTTCTTTGCAGGAAAATTCTTCTCTATGGATTTACGGTTGGCATCATTGAATTCTTTTCTAGTTTTGGGAATAGTTACAGCAAGTTCACCACTAGTTTTAGTGGGGATGAAGGGTCCATCACAGATGACATCCTAGAGCTCGGAATCTTTAGTCATGATGAAATCGTGCATCCTAGTCTTCCACCATCCATAATACTGGCCATTGAACCCTGGTGGCCTGTAGATAGACTGGCCTTCTTCAAAGTTTGGTGGAGCAGCCATGAGGATCCTTTCTAGGTGTTAGCCTGATTGAAAGAACCTGCTCTGATACCAATTGATAAAGCTAGAAGGTCCACCAAACTATATAGAGAACCAAGTTCTCTATTAGTTTCCACAGTTTACACAACCACGGCAAAAAGTAAATAACACTAAGAGTTTTTACGTGAAAAATTCCAAGCTCACGGGATTAAAAACCACGACTTACCCTTGTAGGATTTCAACTTCACTACTGAGAAAAATGTTTAAATTACAACATATTGTAACCTAGGAATTAACTCCTTAATCCCTCACTAACTTTTAACACACCTATTACAAGCTACTTTATAATACCTCTATTACAAAGACTTTACAACTTGACTGACTTTAGCCAAGACACAAACATGGAGTTTTATAAGAGTATTAGAGTTTCATACACAATGCTTCTAAGTAAGCTAAGTAGGAATTACAATTTAAGAATATTAACAAAGTTACAACTCAACTAAGGACATACAATAACTTGATATGGAGAACTGGTCCGTAGCAGTGTTGTTCTTTGTTCTTGATGCACTTGAGAATTGTTAAATGGAAGATCAATCACGATTGAAGTGCTTGAGTAAATTCTCTAAGTGTTCAAGTGATGTTTTGTCATTGGTTTAATGTTAATATAACATTGATGACATCATTTGAATGATGTAAGCAACTTGGGTACAAGGTCATTCCCAATAGAGGTGACTGTTGCACTATGATGTATTGTTGCATGTGCAGGCAGTCACTTTTCAGTTGTTGAAGAGTTGACTTGGTACAATCACCAGGGGAACTGAAGTCCATCTGTTCTTTTTGTTGATTCTTTAACTTCTGAAATACTGAAGAACATCTCCAGCTTAAGTCTGGTTATTTCCATGCGCTTGAGAATGTGGACCAAATGTGTATCAGGTTCCTTATCTGATTCTTGACATTAAGTTTGTTAGATCATCAAAACATAAAACAAAGGTAGTTATAACCTATCATTTTATATCCAACTTCTTATATCTCACTCTGTGTTTGAACTATAGAGATTGTGAAAATAAAGCTTCGGCCAGATTATAGTTTAGGTTGTATTCAATTGTTACTTATCATGTTCAATTTTTCAACTATTGAGACAGTGAACTCGAGAAATTGACTGTTTTTTATTTTCTTCCAGGATTTTTAAATTCTCAACCTTTGAATGATTACTCGAAAATGCAGATATCAATCTTCACTTACAGTAGAAAGTGTTTCACAAATAAGTTAAATTAATTTATCAGCTTTGGTAGCATACTTTAGCTTGGTGAAGATTGTTCACTTTCTTGAAATAGGTTGACTTTAGTTAAGGTATCATCTTGCTTAAATGATCCTCTCAATTTCTCCAGAAGGATGACACGAATGGTTTGCTTAATGACGGATGGAGAAGCATGGAAAAAGAAGGACGATAATAACATATCAAAAAGCTACAATTTAAGGAGGGAGTCTTTAAAGAGCATCAGGGACATATAGAAGTGATCATATATTCTGCTGATACTGAATGGAGTAGCCAATTTACAAGCAACTATTTTGCAAGATTGATGACATATCCTCATACATCAAAGGATTTCAAGAACTCTTGGCTGTTAATTCTTTAGTTTTGTTACGTTTTTGCAATAAACGAAAAAAGATAATTCTACTATAGAATATTGTGCCCTCTCTCTAGTTATACTCTATGTTCCAATCCTTATTAGTTTGTCCCAACAGAAATGTTACACTTTTCATGAAACCAATTTAACCTTACATTTTTGTATTTTACTTTTAATGAGATAGTACATTTTCGCCTCCTTTTATTTCTTCTTGTTCTTTGATGAACCAGATGCTAGCTACTGGGAGCAAATAAAAGGGTTATCTCGTGCACAAAGTATCCCGTGTTTATGTAAAATCCGGGAAAAGACCATATTCCAAAGGGTAATGATGTAAGAAGTCTACCTGAACATACGCATCCCGTGACTATTAGGAGCAATTGATTTTTAAAAAAAGCCACACAAATTTTAAAAAACTTCATTTCCTTTTAAAATTTTGTGTCTAGTCAAGCACCATCATACAAATGAAGTATACATTGTCCCTATTAAAAATATTGTGGTCAAAACAGAAAATTTTGTAAAGTAAAATAGAAACAGAAATGCTTAGGAAGAACAAAATTAAATATGGGCCCACTGAATTCACGGTGTGTCCTTATGGAACCTAATTCTTTCCTAGTACCCGAGTTTTAGGATTATTTCCTCCCAGTACAATCCCAAAAACTTGTTGATCTAAAACGCACATGCATGTATACGTGGTCGATAAGTAATATAGGATTATAAGTCCAGATATCGTACTCACAAGGACTTATGATTAACTATATACTAAATTAAACTAACGCAATTAATCTATCCAACCGAATATCTAACTATGAATATTTAACTAAAACTAATCTAGAGTAACAAACTAAGAGATTAAAAGAACAAGTTGGCAAAATTAGACACGAATTCAATGAAAACGATATTCTAGAGCTATGGGTTGGCTAATCTAATTGAGTTTTTTATCTAAATTGTCTCATTAATTTATCTAGTTTATTGATTGACAGAGTTAATATTGCTCGTAACCTTCTCCCGAAGTACTACTCGCCTATTCAAGTTAACCTAACGCCTATAAAAATACAAAAACAACACTACAAAGATAACACAATTAAAAAAAATAAACAGAAACAAAAAGAAAAAATAAAGTTGGGTTGCCTCCCAACAAGTTCTTGATTTAACGTTGCAGAACGACGCCATCACTTTTACCACTTTTTCTTCCACCTTGAGGATATGAATTGCGCCCCCAATTTGCATCAATTTTTCTTTCACGTTTCTGGGGCGGTGGTGCAAAAATAAAGGAACCAAGCAAACAATGTTGCATCTTACACTTTTTGGCTTTTAAGTGAGGGATGTCATTTTATCTCCTTGGCATCAAAAATTTCAGAATACATGTACCTTGTTCCTCATCCATTGTCTCCTCCATATGCTTGAATGAATCAATTTTCGGGTCACCAACCAAACACACTGTTGAAAAGTATTTATAATGAGGTCCAATGCACTCCAACTCTAGAATCGCTTCAGTTTTAACATCCTCACTTTCTCCCACTTCGTCAACTTGGAGTCATTAATAATATTTTGGTCGAATAGTTGAAATTTCTCTTTCCGCTCCACAAGCTGGCAAGTATCCACAACAGTTAGGGCATTAGACGCCTCAAGCTTTTTATTCAATTGAGCTTGTAGGTCATAGATATCTGAGCCAAATCGGTCTATCTCTTTTGCATGAGCTTAATTCTTTCTTCAGATAGTTGTTCTGCCATATTTGAAAGACCATTACGTAGAACCTCATGAAATTTTATTAGTTGGGCTTGTTCCTCTAGCTAAGATTGACTTACTATATCTGCTTCTTCAATTTTTACCTTTTGTGGGAACTCACTCTCTTCGTCGAGTTGAGGTTTGATGCGAGACTAAATTGCATAGTTTAACATGTGATATACCTTGCATTTTATGCGCATTAATGATAAAATTACACTTGTTATGTGCTTAATGGAGTTTATTTCATGTGTAGGTGAATTGGAAATGGAAACGGAGCAAAAGGGATGCAAATACGTCAAAAATACACAAAAGGAGACGCCCGGGCGACAGCCGGGCGTTTGCCCCATAAAGCCTGCCCCCCCTGGCGTTAGGGGGGCGTTTACCCCATAAGGCC
>ML383790.1:0-41298 GCA_005239525.1 Nicotiana knightiana
GAATACCATGATGTGGACAGATAACCAGCATCCCCTTAAATCGTTCCCATGTCTCTTGTAGTATTTCAACTGGTTTCTGTCGAAAGCTCAAGATTTCATCAATTTGTTGAGCAGTTCTGTTGGGTGTATGAAACTTGTTCACGAACTTTTTAACTAACTCCTCCCATGTGGTAATGGAATTGATGGGGAGTGAGTTTAGCCAAGTTTGGGCAGCGCCAGTCACTGAGAATGGAAACAACAACAGTTTTATTGCCTCCTGAGTGACGTTTGGTTGCCTCTGTGTTTTGCAAATTGACAGGAAGTTTTTCAAATGCTGCTGGGGGTCTTCGNCTATTTGTTATCTGGAAGGACTCGGCCTGTATCTGAAGGACTAGTATCGCAGTGGCTAAATTCTCAGCTGTGGGTTGTGCCCAGTCATATAAGGGAGCCTCTGCCCCTATTTGAGCGACTGGGTCTACCACATCATCCCCATTATTGTTCCGGTTGTGTGGATCTTCCATGTCGGTTTCAATTTGTTCAATTTGCGGTTGATGTTTGCTTTTCCGGTTGGTCCGGTTTAGGGCCTTGAAAACTTTCTCGGGGTCTGGTAAGGCTTCAACTACTTCACCAGTCCTTGATGAGTTTCTAGGCATGCACCTGCAACATGTTAGCAAACGTTAAACTTTCAATGTAAAAACGAAATTTAAGGAAAATTGACTATATTTCAGAATTTTGTATTTTTCCAACTCAATTGATAATACCGTTAATTCCCCGGCAACGGCGCCAAAATTTGATCACGCTCAACTATGTCTTATAAAAGACTAAGCGGGCGTTGCAAATATAATCCGGGGTATTATGCCCAGAGTCGATCCCACAGGGAATTTACGTATCAATCAAGTCTTTAGAATACGCAACTTTTACTCAATCAATTCTCTCAAGACTTTTTAATATAAATTGGTGATGTTTTACTAATTCTACTGACAATAATAATAACTAACAATTACTAACAATGTGTTGTAAACAATTATGATAAAGGTCTAAGGTTATGGTTTCCCCCGTCGGTGAACTTCCTTCTCGGATACTTCTTATAGTTTGATTAGTTGTCTCTATCAATCATGAACACTCTATCTACCATAAATCTCTCTCAAGTAATTATGATAATTTACTAGACGCACTCTCTCAAGTTACGCTAGCTAGATTGCATTACAGTTCACTTTAGATTGCACCCGAGGTATCGTTATCTCTAATCCAACCTCTAAACCCTCGGTTATGACTTTCGTCTATACTCCGGGAGTGATGTTGTCCAAACAACTACCTAAATATGCACTCTCTCTCAAGTATATACATAATAAATAGGAACAGCTAAATGATGGCCATTCAATTAACTACAACAAGAACGTAGTTGAACAAATAGAGATGAATAATCAACCAAACTATATTAATAACACAATAAGTTCATCCCCCAACGGGTTCCACCAAAACCCTAGATTAAAGAAATTAGCTAAACATGTTCATAAGAATCAAACCCAAAATAACTTGCATAATTAAACTACAAAGTAATGAATAAAAGCTATAAAAATCAATGTTTGCTTCACTGAGTAATAATCCACAGGTTTTTCTTCACTTCAATGGCTTCCTCCTCTTCAAGTTGTGTTTTTGGGTCTATTTATATGTTTGGGATAAACCCTAAACATGTAGGAGACTTCTATTCCAACCGGGAAACACTTTAAACTCTTTAAACTCGAAATTGACCGGACCTCGGGACCCAGGCGTTTGGGCTCAAACGCGCCCTTAAAGCCAGGGCAGACCTGGCTTTAGGGGTCTAACGCCCCACTAACTCCAGGCTGACCCTGGCTTAAGGGGCCAAACTCCCCATTAACGCCCGGGTTGGCCTGGCTTTAAGGCCAAAACGCCCGGCTATAGCCCGGGTCATTCCTCTTCGCCTCTTGAGCGTATTTTTGACGTTCATGCATCCATTTAGCTCGGTTTCCATCTCCAATGCACCTACACATGAAATAGACTCCATTATGCACATAAAAAGTGTATTTTTATCATTAAAGCACATAAAATGTAAGGCATATAACTTGCTAAACCATGAATTCTAGCCACGCATCAGAGGACAAACGTAAAAATAAGTTGGGCAGAATGTAATGATTCGATCTATCATTTAGAGTTCTAGCATCATGTTCTGTAATTTGAGACTTCGAGAAGGTTCATATGATATTTTATGACTTGCATTTTTGGTTAATTCTAGCTCTGAGCGATCCCTGAGTGATTTAGAACACTTGGTTGACAACTAGAGGCTTTAAGCTAAGAAGAGTTGACCGAAGTCAATATTTTAAGTAAACAAGTTCAGATTCATGACTTGAAGGCTCTAATAGGTTCATATGATTATTTTGGATTTGTATGTATATTCGATTTGGGTCTTAGGTGGCTCAAAGTTGATTCTGACACTTGTAGTGGAAAGTTAGAATTCATGAACTAAAGAAAGTTACATAATTTGGATTGATCCTTGATTCTTAGTTCGTGGAGGATATACGAACTTGCCGGGATGGTTTGGTAAGGTCCCAAGGGGCTCAAGTGAGTATTGGGGTGGTTTCAAATACTTAGTCGCTGCAGATTTTTGACAGCACATGTATGAATCGCCATCGCGATGGTCATGGTTATGATTTCAAAGAGTAAATGGGTGCTAGGAGTTTTGTACATTTCAGTCACAATGGAAGTCTTGCGATAACAAAAGGGAAGCTGAGGTTGAGCATCGTGATTTCATGGGAGTGTCACAATCGCGAAGAAGGAATCGAGGTTGAACATTTTTGTGCATCACGATCACGAAGGTAGTGATCGTGATTGCAAAGAGGAAGTGCTTTCAGGGGTATTAATTATCCAATTTCGAAATTTTGAGCTTATTTTTACTATATTTGGGTTTTGGAGAGCGGATATGGGCGATTTTGAAGAGGGATTTCACTCAAATCTTAAGGGTGAGAAATTTAACTTGGTTTTGATTATATATCGTGATTCCTTATGGATTATCACACATAAATCAAGGATTTAAAGAGTAGAATATGGGTTTTTGACTTGAAACTTAATGGTGTATTTTTAGATTATGAGCAGTAATTTGGACCCGAATTTGAGAATAAATTATTACTTTCTTATGGGATTATAAATCGACAGGATTTGAACTTGGATTCGGTTTTTGACCATGTGGACTTGGATAGACTTTTCTATACTTTTTTAGATTTCTTCAAAGATCAAAATTTTATTGATTTGGATTGCTTCCTTTAGTATTGCTTAACTTCCATGCATGATATATGGTTAGGTTTTGGATAATTGGAGGTCAAGAATAAAGGAAACAACGTAATTGGGGTTAAAGACTAGCCCGGAGAAGGTAAGTATCTTGTTTAACCTCGACTAGAGGGAATGTTTTCTAAAATATACTTACATAGTACATGCTACGTGTTTGAGGTTAGTATATGCAAGGTGACGAGTGTATATGCGGGTACCAAGGTTATATCAGGATTGATTTAGACTTTTGATATACTTTATTTTGGTACATGCTCTATTTGGTATATGCTTTAGTTGTTTGTATGACTACTTGGGCTTTCTTATTGATGTTAGACATTATGTCTAGGATTTTGATCATTTATTTAGACATGATGGCTATTTTTGTAATTATTACATGTTGGAGTTGTAGTCATACGTTATACATATGCATACATCATACAAAGAGAGCATCTCTTGTACACGTGCATACATCACTGCATGGTTATTTATGTTTCCATGTGCATCATACATGCTTAACTCTTATTCTTATTCATATACCCTTGCATATGATTCCTATATATGGATTAAGATTATCGCATGTGAGTTGTCTATGTGGTTGATATTGTTATAGCACGATGGTTTACACCGTGCAGTTATTCTGATTTGACATTTTATGACACGATAGATTGTCTATGTCCCTCCAGAGTTAGGTGATTATCCATGCTACATGGACCATATGAGCACATATGATACGCGTATCGTCTTGGAGCACATGGGATGTGTGGGATCATGTTGGAGCACATGGAATGTGCTAGATATTGGTTATGGTTGAGCCTTAAGTATGCATTGACATTCTAGACTCATGTAGAAACATTCATTCATATTATTAATATATGCACAGCCACGCATTCTATATATGTATATGATTTGTTACTGGATTGTTGGACATTTAAGGGTTCCGGATTTATGTAGATATTGAGCCTTCATCATGCATAGACATTTTAGACTCATGTAGGAGCATTTATATATGCTAATTAAAAATTAATGTAAAATTGAGTTCTTATCATGCATAGTCACTCTATATTCATGTGGAAGTATTCGAGTTAAAGCTATTTGCCGCAAATCTCCTTTATATGTGAATTTGGTGCATTTGTATATGATTTGATCTGGTTATTCAGAAAAATATGCTTATTAATTTTTCCTTGATTGAGCACCTTATTATTGATATTTGTTGTTGTATATGCTTATGAACTGCACAGATTATATAAAGTGAGTATCTTTTGACTAAACTTTGCTACTATTTTATTGAGGTTAGTTTTGATACTTACTGAGTATACAGGATCAGTTGTACTCATACTATAATTCTACACCTTCCATGCAGATTTTGGAGCTGAGTTTCTGCTTATGTATATTCCAAATAGATGATGTATTTTTTTCATATCAATGTTGTTATCCTAATCTTAGTCGCTTATGACTTGTACCGCCAGTTTTTGGGATAGCTTGTATTAATCTTGGCATTTTTATTTTATTATTTATTTGATGATCTTCAGTTTGAGATGTGTTATATGTTGGTTGGCTTACCTAGCGGGTTGGGTTAGGTTCCATCACGACTTGATGTGATTTGGGTTTTGATAATTACACGTGCTTGTGTATGGTCATACCATTAGCTTGGACGATTAGATAGTTACCCTTGGAATGGTTTGCCTTGGTTAAGATTATGATATATCTAGTAAAACCTGTCAATTTTCACACGGCATTATAATGAGACGCCCAATTTATTACGGGCTAAAGTACATAGCACTATGAGATACACATAGTGGTGATGGTTGTGCTGGTAACTAATGAAATCACAACGAAGATAATAAGTTTGTCTAAAGCTCAGTCTCTCATATGCTTTATGGAATAAAATGGCTATGATTTAAATTGTTGCATTCAAAACCGGCTATGGTCATTACGAGTTCCTTATGATGTCTTTTGGGCTGACCAATGCCCCAGCAGCCTTTATGCACTTGATGAACAAGGTATTTCAGATGTATCTTGATTCATTTGTCATTGCGTTCATTGACAATATATTGGTGTACTCGCGCAGTCAGGAGGATCATGAGCATCATCTAAGGATTGTACTCCAGACTTTGAGGGAGAAGAAGTTATATGCTAAATTCTCCAAGTGTGAGTTTTAGCTTGATTCAGTGGCGTTCTTTGGTCACGTGGTGTCTAGTGATGGGATCAAGGTGGATCCGAAGAAGATTGAGGTAGTTCAGAGTTGGCCTAGACCGTGTTCAATTATAGAGATTCGGAGCTTCTTGGATCTGGCAGGTTATTATCGCTATTTTTTGGAGGGTTTCTCGTCCATTGCTGCACCTTGACTAGATTGACCTATAAGGGTACCCCATTCAGGTGGTCTGATGAGTGTGAGGAGAGATTTTAGAAGCTCAAGTCTGCTTTGACCACAACTTCAGTTCTAGTTTTGCCATCAGCATCAGGTTCATATATAGTTTATTATGATGCTTCGTGGATTCTCATCAAGTGTTTTCTGATACATGAGGGTAGGGTGATTGCTTATGCTTCGTGCCAACTGAAGCCCCATGAAAAAAATTACCCCGTTCATGATTTAGAGTTGGCATCCATTGTTCACGTATTGAAGATTTGGAGGCACTATCTCTACCGCATGTCATGTGAGTTATTCACAGATCATCGGAGCCTACAACACTTTTTTAAGCAAAAAGACATAAACTTGAGGCAGCGGAGGTGGTTGGAGTTGTTAAAAGGCTATGATATCACCATTTGGTATCATCTCGGGAGGCCAATGCGGTGGCTGATGCCTTGGGAAGAAAGGCTGTGAGTATGGGTAGCCTTGCATATATTTCAGATGGTGAGAGGCCGCTAGCATTAGATGTTCGGTCTTTGGCCAATCAGTTTGTGAGGTTAAATGTTTTGGAGCCTAGCCGGGTTCTAGCTTGCCTGTTTTCTCAGACTTCTTTGTATGAGCGCATCAAGGCGCGCCACTATGACAATATATTGTGTTCATTTGTACTCCTTAAATACATGGTGCAACACAGTAATGCCAATGAGGTTTCTATTGGAGATGATGGAGTGTTGCGGATCCAGGGTCAGACTTGTGTGCCCAATGTGGATGAGTTGCGTGATTTGATTCTTGAGGAGGCCCACAGTTTGTGGTATTCCATTCATCCGAGTGCCGCTAAGATGTATCAAGATTTGAGGAAACACTATTGGTGGAAAATAATAAAGAAAGATATAGTAAGGTTTGTGGCTCGGTGTTTGAACTGCCAGCAGGTAAAGTACAAGCATCAGAGGCCGGGCGGATAGCTTTAGGGACTTGATATTCCCAAGAGGAATTAGAAGCGTATTACTAAGGATTTCGTTGTTAGGCTCCCACAAACTTTAAATAAATTCGATTGTGGATAGACTGACCAAGTCTGCACACTTTATTTCGGTTGTGACTATCTATTCTTCAAAGCAGCTAACTCGGATCGATATCCGTGAGATTGTTCATCTCCATGGTGTGTCAGTCTCCATTATTTCTTATCTAGGCACACAGTTTTAGAGAGAAGTGCAGCGAGAGTTGGACACACGAGTTGAGTTGAGTATGATATTCCACCCCTAGACGATGGACAGTATGAGCGCACCATTCAAATCTTGGAATATGCTACACGCATGTGTTATGGGTTTCGGGGGTTCATGGGATCAGTTTCTTACTGCTTGCAAAGTTTGCCTACAACAACAATAACCAATCAAGTATTTAGATGGCTCATTATGAGGCCTTATATGGGAGTCGGTGTCATTCTCCAGTTGGTTGGTTTGAGCTAGGAGAGGCTTGGTTGTTGGGTACTGATTTATTTCGGGATGCCTTGGAGAAAGTCAAGCTGATTCAAGATCGACTTCGTATAGAACAGTCTAGACAGAAGGGTTATGCTGATAGGAAGGTTCATGATGTTGCATATATGGTTGCTGAGAAGGTGTTACTCACAGTTTCGCTCATGAAGGGTGTGATGAGGTTCGAAAAAAAAGGGCAAGTTGAGCCCTCAGTATATTGGTCCTTTTGAAGTGCTTGAGAGGATTGGAGAGGTGGCCTACAAGCATACATTGCCACCTAGTCTATCGGGAATTCACCCAGTATTTCATGTTTCTATGCTTTTGAAGTATTATGGTGATCCATCACATGTTTTGGATTTCAACACGGTTCAGTTAGATAGGAATTTGACTTATGATGTGGAGTCGGTGGCCATTTCGGATCGACAAGTTTGAAAGTTGAGATCAAAGATTATAGTTTAAGTGAAATTTTATTGGAGAGGCTAGACAGTCAAGGAGGCTACTTGGGATACCGAGTGGGAGATGAAGAGCAGTTATCCACACCTATTTGAGACTTCAAGTATGATTCTAGACTCGTTCGAGGATGAATATTTGTTTAAGAGGGGGGAATGTAGCGACTCGTCCGGTCATTTCGTGCATCATAGCGTCTTTCCTTATTTATATCTTCTTTTATTTTCATTTGTGGTTATGCGACTTGCAGGGGTGGTTGGATTGGTTTCGGAGAAGTTTTGGAGTGAATTGGGATATTCAATTCCAAGGTTGGAAGCTTAAGTTGAAAGAGTTGATCGGAGTTTGACTTTTGGGTAGACGACTCTAGAATAGATTTTAAATGTTTTTGATAGCTTTGTAGGTTATTCAGGCTTAGGCGTATGTTCGGATATTGATTTGGAGGTCCGTAGGTTGGTTTGAGGCTTTTTGGCGAAAGCATGAAAGTTGAAGATTTGGAAGGTTGAGAGGTTTGACCGAGAGTTAACTTTGTTGATACTGGGTTCGGATTTTGGTTCCGGGAGTTAGAATAGGTCCGTTGTTTCATTTGGGACTAGTTTTCAAATTTTGAGGTATTCGTAGTTGATTTGATATAGTTTGGCATTGGTTTTAGAAGCTGGAAGTTTATTAGTTTCATTAGGCTTGAATAGGGGTGTGATTCATAATTTTGATGTTTTTTTTATGTAATTTGAGGCTTCAACAAAGTTTGTATCGTGTTTTAGGACGTGTTGGTATGTTTGGATGGGGTCTAGGGGGACTCGGGTGTGATTCGGATTGAGATTTTGACTTAAGGAAAATGTTGAAGCTTCAGGCCTGGTGTAACAGAACCTACGTAGCCGCAAGTGCGGAGCCGCAGAAGCGGTCATTTGTGCGCAGGTGTGTGATTTGGGAAGAAAGTCTGGGAGTGTGGATGTGAAGGTGATTCCGTAGAAATGGATGCTCTTCTGCGCAAAAAGGTCCACATGAGCGGTGTTTGGCTAGAGGCTGGAATGGCGCAGGTGCGAGGTAGGTCCTCATCTGCGAGATCGCAGATGCGGTCATTTGGGCTCAGAAGCGAGAATGGCATATTTTTGGGAATCCGCAGGTGCGGAACAAGTACTGCAGAAGCGGTCCTGCAGGTGCATTAATGTGGTCGCAGGTGCGTAAGGTCGGGGACTTAAGTGAAGCTCGCATGTGCGAGATTTTGACTGCAAAAGCGGTGATTTTGATCGCAGATGCGATTTCACTGACAGAACTTATATGTCGAAGAGTTTGGCATTTTTATCATTTTTGGAGTTGTGGAGCTCGACAAAGGCCGATTTTGGGAGCATTTTTCACCATAATTGTAGAGGTAAGTGAAGATTCATCACTTATATTGATACAAATTGATTACCCATTGATTATTACACCTAATATATGTGATTTTGAAATAAAATTTGGGGATTTTAGACTATGTTGTTGGAGAATGAAAATTGAGGATTTGAAGGTCTATTTGGAGTCGGAATTGGATGATTTTGGTAAGGTTGGACTCGTATCGGAATGGATTTTTGTGAGTTTGACGGGGTTCTGGGGTACGAGCCCGGGATTGATTTTTTGGGTTGACTTTTCGGTTGTGGTTAAAAATCTTAGCTTTATCATATGGAATTGATTCCTATAGCTTGTAATAATTATATTAAGTTGTTTTGGCTAGATTAGGGTCGTTCGGAGGCCGATTCGTGAGGCAAAGGCTTATTGTAGTATTGATTTACGTGATTTGAGGTAAGTAACATTTCTAAACATGGAATTGAGGGTATTATCTCTGGTGTTATTTGTCTTGTGTTGAGGTGACGCACATGATAGGTGACGGGCGTTTGGGCATGCACTGTGTTAATCATGATCGGGGTTAATTTTTGTACCGTTTTGTTAACAAGTCTTGTTTTATCTGTGTAATCCCTGCTTGTTAGAGTAATTGAGTTGTGATTCATGTCAGAAATCATGTTGAGGCTAGGTGCTTATTCGGTCGATACCTAATGAGGTTATTCCTGTTGTTTTGAGTTATCTACTTTAACTGTAATTATATATTCAATCATGATTCTTCATTTGCATATCATATCTCAGTCTCTGTTCTTCATTCACTGTTACATCACATGTTATCATTTTTTGGGCTGAGTGATACGAGATTGTGAGCCCTTGAGACTTGAGAGATTGATGACTGAGGTCGTCCTAAGAACCGTGTTGTGAGTGTTATTGTGGATCGGGCTGCACGCCGCAGCAGGCCATATTGGCTTTACTATTATTATCATTATTATTATGTAGATCGGACCGCATGCCGCAGCGGGCCTTATAGGCTTTGATTAGCGCTTGGGCGGGATCCGCCCCTTCGTAGTTTGACATAACAGCAATGAGCACAGGCACAATGCTATATACACATGCTTTGGTGAGAGGAATTGATGCCAGCGCCTGTACAACGCTAAGTGATTATCTGTGTGATGAGTGGGCATTTGAGATAGACAGATTGAGTATTATGAGAGTGTGAGTACTTGAAAATATCATCGTGAAATCAAACATTCGACATGTATATTTGACATGTAGGCATAGAGATGTACCATTTCTCATGCTAGTTGTACTTGACATGTTCCTATCAGTGTTGGACTTTAATTGTTGAACTCGAAAGCATGTCTAAATTTCTTTATCATGAACGAACTGATTAAGAAAATTCCACTGAGTTTATTATTGTTATTGTCATTATTATAGTTGTGCTGTCATTATATTGGACTCTGACCGTCTCCTTCTGATCTCCTCACTGCTTTCAACCCAAAGTTAGTCCTGTTACTTATTGAGTGCATGGAGTCGATTTTACTCATACTATGCTCTTCACTTCGTGTGCGGATTCAGGTGCATCCGGACATGGTGATTTCTAGATCAGGGCTAGTACTAGTGCTTGGAAACTTCAAGGTAGCTGCTATGACATCTGCATACCTTGACTCTCTTTCCTTTATTTCCTCAGTATTGTTCTATTACTCAGATAGTTGTATTAAGGATATGGTTATGTTTTGATACTTAGTAGTGCTCATGTACTCGTTGACACCAGATTTTTGGGTGGTTGTAGCAGTATTTCAGTTATTCGTATCAGATATTTATGATATTTCCGTTGTCGAGTTTGTTGTTCCATGTTTATTCAAATATTAATCTATTATGTGATTGATGGCTTGCCCGACAAGTAGTGCCAGACGCCGTCGCAACTCCAGTGAGAGTTGGGTCATGACAAGAGCACTACTCGAATTGAACAAAGAAGACAAGAATTCGAAGAAACAGTACAAGTAATAGTAGAGATTTGGTAGCCGGAGATGGGGTCAATTTATCGTGATGGAGATTTGGGAAAACGAGATCTTAAGAAAAAGTAGAGAAGGAGATGATGCACGGTAGGAAAATAGAAGAGAAAAAGGAGATTGAGAATTGGTGAAAAAGTCACGTGGATAGAGAAAAGGGAGGGCTAGAGTTTTACAATATTTGGTAGTTGAAGTGTTAAATCGAGTAATAATAAATAGTGTAAAAATCTTATTTGATCGTTTTCATTTAACTTATACTTATTTTTTTTAAAGTTTTAATTTGTACCCATTATTTAAACAACTTCAAGCATCTTTATCCTCCTCATTCTCCTTCTTTGTTTTCTGAATGCTGAAGATTAAGATATTGTTAAGCGTTCTAGCCTGATGATTCATATATATATGTTTGTCCCATTATGTTCAGTTTGGTCTTATTCACAATAATTTAACCTCTAAGATATTTTAGATTTATATGCACATTGATTTTTGGTTCTAATTTCTCTGTAGTAACTTATTTTCATGTCGAAAATATTTTTCATTCAATCTTTGAAATGAACAGCATCAATCGCTGTTAATCATGATCTATTAAATTCATTGTTGTTTTAGAACTTCAGCTCTAAGAATGCTGAAGTTCAGCAAATATAAAAAAAAACTTCAGCTCATAGAATGCTGAAGTTCAGCAAATACAAAACAAACTTCAGCCCTAAAGTTCATCACAAACAGAACAAAACTTCAGCTAAAACATGCTGAAGTTCAGAAAATACAGAACAAAGTTTCAGCTAAAACATGCTGAAGTTCAGCAAATACAGAACAAAGCTTCAGCTACTAGAATGTTGAAATTCAGCAATTACAAACAAAAACTTCAGTCAACACATGTTGTTTTATTGAACTGAAGTTTGCCATTTGCACTATGAACTGAAGTTTGCGTGATTGTATTTGCAAATCAGGCCAAACTTCATGCAAAAATATCTGAAGTTCTGCTACACTTCAGGCAAAAAATTTTGCCACTTCAGGCCCGTATACCTGAAGTTACGCGAAAAGTGGGTACGCTTGTAATTTCTTTTGCAAAGCGGGTATAAGTTAAAACGTGACCGAAAAAGCTAGTATAGATACAAATGAGCCAAAATAGGTAGACTAGATCATCTGGTCGATTATGGGCCGTAATAATACTAAAGATAAAGAAGTGGAGAAATTCAAAAATAGCCAAATTTAAAGGTGGTCATTGAAAAATAGCCACAGTTTCAAAAATAATCAAAATTTAGCCACTTTTCATGTAAAGATAAATCTGAAGGAAAACACTGTTCAAAGTCCGGAAAATACTCCAACATATTATATTGGAATTCCAGTATAATATATTGGAATTCCAGCATAAGTATACTAGAACTCCAGTATATTATAATGGAGTTTCAGCAAAGTATACCGGTCTTCGAACATAATATACTGGAGTTCCAGTATAATATACCGGTCCAGCATAATATGCTGGAAGTTCATACACAGATGCTCCAATATCCAGTATATTATGCTGGAACTTTCCGCATGTTAGAGTTCTAGCATAATATGCTGAAAGTTCATACACATGTACACCGATTTTCAGTATATTATGCTGGAATTTTCAGTTTTTCAGGACAAAAATGTCTTGATTTGTCTATAAGTTAGAATTTTCAGTCTAAAATTTAAGAATAAAATAAGTACTGACTAATTTCTAAATAGCATCTCTGAGAATGGTTATCTGTGCACTTGCCCCTGAAAAATAGTGTCGGGTGACCATATTCCGCTTCGTCATTGAAAAGTAACCAAACTTTCAAAATTATTTAAAATCTAACCATTTTATAATGAGTTGGAAAAAAATACCCCAAACTAAAGGGGCTTTTGCATCCGTACCCACTTTTTGTGCCACGTTTTAACTTATACCCGCTTTGTAAAAAAAATTGCATTCGTACCCGCTTTTGTGCATAACTTCAGCATGCGGGGCTGAAGTAGCAAAGGCAATCACGCAAAACTTCAACATTCTAGTAGACGGGCCTGAAGTAGCTTGCGAACTTCAGCTCTAGTAAATGGGGAACTTCAGCTCTAGAGCTTAAATTTTTATCTTGGTAAATGGGGAACTTCAGCATACGGGGCTGAAGTTCTGAAGTTCCCCAGTTATAAAGACAAAAACTTCAGCATACGGAGCTGAAGTTCCCCCAGTTACACTAGAGAACTTCAGCTCTAGAGCTGAAGTTTTTGTCTTTGTAAATGGGGAACTTCAGCATACGGGGTTGAAGTTCCCCAGTTATAAAGACAAAAACTTCAGCATACGGGGCTGNAAGTTACACTGGGGGTAACTGAGGGAACTTCAGCTCTAGAGCTGAAGTTTTGTCTTTTGTAAATGGGGAACTTCAGCATACGGGGTTGAAGTTCCCAAGTTATAAAGACAACAACTTCAGCCCCGTATGCTGAAATTGTTGTCTTTATAACTTGGGAACTGAAGTTTGTAACTGGGAGAGCTGAAGTTTCGTCTTTGTAACTGGGGAATTTCAGCCCCGTATGCTGAAGTTATTTAAAAAGTGGGTACACGTTAAAAAATTTTTAAAAATCAGGTATAGATTAAATAGGAGCGACCAAATAGGGTGCCCCGTGCAATTTTTACCAAACTAAACACCAAAACTCTAGCTTCTTCTTCTTCTTCACGCTAATATTCCCGTCCGTCAAATTAAGCCCTAAAAATTTGACTCCTTCCTCTTTCTTGTGTCAGTTACTCTCTATTTGTGTTAAAGTTATATCATTAGCCTAATTTATTCATATCCCAATACGTATGTGCCAAGATCAAGACATATTGCCTTGCCTTTTGCTTTAGGCACTACAGAATAAAGGTTCGTTTTTTGGAGTTCAATAAAAATAAAATAATAAAGACTTGTAAAATTGCTGGAGTTAATGCTACTGGAATTAAAATTTCATTCGTCAAAAAATGCTGAGTTCATAAAAATATGCTAGAGTTCAAGAAAAAGTACTAGAATTCATAAAAAAATACTGGAATTAATGTTGGAAGTTCATGAAAAAGGTTCAAGTGCAAAAAGCTGCTGAAGTTGGTAAAAAAAAAAGTATTGGAATTCATGAAAAATGATAAAGTTCATACAAATAATGCTGGACTTCATGAAAAAATAAAATGGTGAAGTTAATATTAGAAGTTCATGAAAACATATTGGAGTTCAAAAAAAATATACCAAAGTTGATATAAAAAGCAAAAATTCATGAAAAGTTGTTGGGGTTGGAACTTCTAACAAGTGAAATTTTAGAGTATGAAGTTTGAGAAAGACTGAAAAGATAGAAAAACTGGAACTCTCCTCTTTCTTTATTCCAACTCGAGCGTAATATGCTAGAGATAAATTTATAGAAATTTGAACTCTAAATATATTATGCTGGAGTTTTAAAAAGAAAAGAAAATATATGAAAAAGCGAGTCTCTATTGCTTCTATTAAATTTGGGATACTTTTGTTCAAATATTATTTTTGCAGGTAAATAATATCATTAGGGGTCACTTTGCTTGCCTTAATATTTGAGCTAACATAAATAATTATTAAAAAAGAATATCCGAGACAAGAACGCAACTTAGTGGGCGTTTGGACATCCAGAATTGTAAATGAAAAATGATATTTGAAAACTAGAATTGTGTTTGGACATGAATATAATTTTGGATTGTTTTTGAAGTTTTGTGAGTGATCTGAGTGAAATTTTTGAAAAATTCCAAAATTCATCTTCAAGTGAAATTTTGAAAATTTATGGCCAGACAATGATTTCGGAAAAAAGTGAAAAGATTTCGGAAAAAGGTGAAAAAAATTTCTGATGTACAAAAGGGCTGTTAGAAAGGATTTCAAATCAAGGAAGTGGATGTCATCAGTATTTTGGTCCAATCTGTATCAGTTCTTTAATTGTGTTTGGAATCAAGATTACAGATCAGAAAACCTTTATTATCACACAATGAACTGAATCCAAATAACTCTTATTTGTTCCTATCTGTTGATTTTACACTTCACAGAAAAATGATGAATGATGACTCCACAGCACAGAGCAGAGCTAATAAATTCTCTCAGCTGTGGAAACTGGACGTAAGAAAACAACAATAACAGTTATGTTGTCTTTGCTGCCTCGTTCCGCAGCTTCTGTTGCTAACCTCTTTGAGCACATTCCTGCCTCTTTCACTGTGTCTCTGATTATGTTCACTGCATCTCTCTCACTAACTACATCCCAAAGCCCATCACTCGCCATTACCTGATCCATTCAAATAAAACATTAACATTTTCCTTCTGCTGCAACTAGCATAAGCCGTATAAAAAGAACATATCGCCGTATACCCTCAGTGTAACACACTAAAGGTTAACAGATTGAACTGAAGCTTAGAAATGCAGGGTTTATGAGAGTTTCTTTGTCTACATAATACAGATCTTCAGCAAACTTTAAAAATAACGATTAATACGTGAAAGGTTAGATATCTAGGCACCTCCTTATGTCCTAGATTCTAAAGAAAGTCCCTTGCCTCTCCTGGACTTACCCGATCACCAGGGGCGAAGCTAGAAGGTTACTTATGGATTTGGCCAAATCAATAGCTTTAGTCCAAACCCCTGTTTTTTGTATTAAGAAATATGCTAAATACAAAAATTAAATTCAGAACCAGTTACTAACATCTTATGTCGCTATCCTAGAATTTAGAACCCATAAAGATCTAATTCTGGCTCCATCTCTACCAACCACAAAGCACCTGTATTGCATACTTCACCTTTTCATGATAAGGTGTAAATGTAACTATATCACTAAAAATTGTAACTTCAACATCTTAACTTTCATAACTACACAGAATCACAGTTATTTCTCAGCACTGCTTGACTGATTAATTGACTATTGTGAATTGACACTGTTACGGAAGATCCAGCCACATTATCAAGTCAAGATTAGAAAGAAAGTGGCAAAGACATGGTAACTAACAAGGGAAAAAGAAGATAAAGGTACGTGGTTGTTGAATTGTGTGATTATCTCATCTAAAAGCTTAAATCGTTAGGGTAGATCGTTAGGGAGAGCACACTTTTATTTACTTAATTATATCTTCAACATACCTCCTCATGTGTGGGCTTGGATCACATTGATTTGCTTAATTATGCCTTCATCATACCTCCTCATGTGTGGGCTAGCACTCTTCAGTTGTTCAATACATCGAACAAGACATGGTGAGAAGCAATAGCCACCCAAGCAAGAGAAAAAGAAGTTAGAAGTCGCCAAGGTAGGCTGAATGAAGTTAAGAAGTCGCCTTTTGTCAAGAGGAATGATAGGCCATAGGAAGAGGCATGAAAGACAACGGAGGGGAGAAAAGGGGCCGTGGCAAGGAGCTGGGAGAATATCTAGGTGGCCGGACTATGAGAGGATTTCATGGGCGACGTTGCGCAAAGTTGGATGATAGTGAGCAGAGTGGGTGGAGGAAAGGGATGTATGAAAACGGAAAATGAAGGGAATATCTGGTGGCAATGAAATAGGAGAGCACCACCAGAGAAGTTGAGGGCGGAAACTGTACAAGGGCATGGGCATTAATAGGATGTTAGCCAAAAGGGATGAGGAAAAGAGGAAGAATGAAGAAAAAGAAAAAGAGGAATCATGAGATAGTGTTACTCTTTCTATATAAGAGGGGCTAACACATTTCTTACCACATGCCTAATCAACCTTAATCTCCTATTTTCTCCTTTAGAATTACTTCATCTAGAACTGGTTAATAAATGACCCATCAACATCTGGAGGCATAGAAAGCTACTAATAAAGACTGGACCAAAAACCTATCAAACCTGATTTGGTGGCTCACCCTGCATCTAAGTTGCTCCGACACGGCAGTTTAGGTGCCGCACCCGTGTCGACATGACACTAGTATGGGTGTGGGTATGGGATCCGTCTGGCAAACAATTTTGGGTACTTTGACCACGACGAACGGAAATAAAAAAAGAAATAAAAAAGAAATTCACACTTTAGAAGCTATACATAAGTATTCCACAAAATTTCTCATAATTTAGAGATATTTCTTATATTTTTATTTTTTTTAATTATTTTTAGCCGAATCCTCGCATCCGTATCCGTACTAGGATCCGTATCCTCGAATCTTAGAATTTAAATCTCGAAGGATTCAACCTCTAGATCCGTAACAGTGTCGGACACCCGCACCCATGCCCGAGCAACTTAGTCTTGAATACCAAAGGATCCTTCAAGATGAAACGTCTTAACAGTAAGTCAACTTCAATTAAGATGGGCACTTGAGGATGTAGCATAGTGATCAACAAAGGGGTGCAAACTCAATAACTAGGCTTGATATTTGACAATGGCAAACTTAATTGTTAATATCTCATCCTTTCTCTATAGAGGAAAGCAATTGAAGTGGCTGGGATTGAACAAGAAAATGGAGAAATTTTGTTTTCTTTTAGTTTATCAACATACATTGAAATTACTATATTTTAGTAAAGTACTAAAATAAAATTTGAGAAATATTTACATAAACTAAACTATAGCTTCACGATTATTCCCATCATAATTGTCATATTGTCCATATTCTTGTATTTATAGCTCCAAACCAAATAAGAAATATCGAACCGTGCCGAACCGAACAAGAAATACTGAACCGTACCGAACTAACTTTGATATAGTATTTCATATATACAATTGATAAACCGAATACTGAAATGCCAAACCGAAGTTCTTACATACCGAACCGAAGTACAGAACGTTCACCCCTAGAGTCAGGTTTAGGAAGTGAATCAGCTAGGCCTGATGCTGGACGCGGACAATGACGATAAGTCAAGAGTGGTATTCCTGCGGTTGGACATCTAGGAGGAGCAACACTAGATTCATCAACCGCCGGTATGGGTAAGACTTATGTGACTGAGTGTGTAGGAGGAGCTATAGTAAACTCCTTGAGAGTTGGTATAGGTAAGACCTCAAAAATATTAAGGTGATCAGATTAGGTAAAGTAAGATCAAGACTGAAAAAGTATGACATCAGCTGAACTAAAGAATAAATAGACTATGCATGACTCTCAGCACTGTGCGGAAAGTTGGCTCGGGTATGTTTCTCAAGTTGACAACAACAATAACATACCCACTGTAATTCCACAAGTGGGGTCTAGAGAGAGTAGAAAGTACCAGCCTTAACCCTATCATGTGCAGGCAGGACTGTTTCCAGTAGACTCTCGACTCAAAACAAGCATACATAATCACAACAGTATAATTAAAAGATATGCAGCAGTGAAAATGTCAAAAAAACAGTAACAGTAAGATAATATTAAAATCAAAACATAGCATCTTCAGATAGTAGTAGAAATCTAACAATATGTAAATACGAGAATAGCACTACCATTACTGGAATGAACGGAAAGACGTTCGAATCTTTACAACCCTTCTACCCTAATTCTCGACCTCCGCACTCTCCTATCAAGGGTCATATCCTCGGTAAGCTGAAGCTACGCTATGTATTGCTTAATCACCTCCCTCCAATACTTTTCGGCCTACCTCTATCTCTCTTCAGGCCCACTATTGTCAATTTGTCACATCTCGTCGTTGGGGCATCCAGACCTCTCCTCTTCACATGCCCGAACCATCTCAATCTCGCTTCCCCCATCTTGTCCACCATAGAGGCCACACCTACCTTACTCTGAATATGTTCATTTCTAACCGTATCTTTCCTGGTATGCACACACATCCATCACAACATCCTTGTCTCCGCCACTTTCATGTTTCCCAAGGTGACACGACTCACAATTTAATATAGACAAACTAGGGACCATCTTCTGAAGCTTGGGTAAACTCAGAGGTTCGAAGTCTGTGAATTAAGTCTAGAGGATCTTTAACTGAACATGTCACGGAGGGATTGAGTGAGGTAAGGTAGTAAAGGTCTTGTGAATCATGCCATGTGCCAATTATATGTCACATACTGCGGTCCTACATGACAAAAGAATCATCAGTAAAACATATACCACAATGCAGGGCACGAGTCAACCGACTAAGAGAAGCAAGATTAAAAGGACAGCTAGGGACATAAAGCACGGAATCTAAAGTGATAAGAGGACAGTGGATTAGCTTGTCCAACTCCTTTTGCTTTTGTTTGGACTCCATTGGCTAAAGTAATATTGGGAAAAGACAGAATAAATAATATTTGATAAAAGGTGCCCGAGTTCATGACCCACGGTCCAAGAGTAGTAGACTAGGAAACACAAACAAAGGAATTACCAGCAACAAAAGTATCAGTCAAAGAACCAGAGTCTACTTATAGAGGTGTCTGCTTACTTGCTCGATATTGAAGGAACTCATTATATTTTAGGAAACCCCTAGTAACTTGTAGTCTCGATTTGAGCAACATAAGCATTTTAGGTGGTCTAACATGCAAAGAGTAACACACATCACGGGTGTGTCCAAACTTATTACAATAGGAACACTTGGGTTGAGATCTTCCAAAACGACCTCCAACTCGTCTATTCTCCACAGTTTGAGATGCACAATTTTTCACTGTCTAGGATGAGAGAACGGATGAGTCAACTGCCTGTGATGAGATCACTGTGTGACTAGGCGCTACAGCAACGCGAAGTAATTGAGAGAATAATTCATCAAATGCAAAGTGACAGTTAGACTAGCCAAAATCTGATCGCATACTGAATCAAGGTCATTAGAAAGTCTAGCGAGTGTAAGAACTAGAAACCAGTGTTGTCAAAGACGCGCTTAAGCCCTGAAGCGAGGCTAAAAACATGTTGAGCGCTTCGCCTCGCTTTGTGGGCGCTTCAATGTCACATCAAGGCTCTAAGACATACTTTTCCTCGCCAATGAGTGTAATCCTGAAAAGACGACACTAAACAATTGATATTTCACTTTATCATAATTTTTTTCAATTTCTTTGTCCATATATTTGTTATTCATGCTTATAATTATTGGACTTAAACTACATATACATATTTATATGTTTTCTCTAGTTGCTAATTAAAGTCCACGCTTTAATTGCTCTTTGCGCTTAAAGAGCCAACGGGCCTTAGAACTTTTCTGTGCTTTTCGCCTTTGATAACATTGCTAGAAACGTCTTCGGTCATTGCTCTTGTTGCTTTTCAACACTAGCAGAAACTGGCATCAACTTCTCAAATTCCTCCATGACTACCTATAGTTGTCCCTAAGTAAGTAGACATCTAATTCCTATTTCTTCAAATTTGTCATCTGCGATATCACATCATAAAAATGAGATATGTTAGTGCATACAGTGAGCCTTTTCCTAAACTAAATAACAAGTATGGAATGGATGAAACAAGGGCATCATCGACTTGGGATCAATAAACCGCCACATGATACTACATAACTGAGTCTCGATCTTCTCCCAAAGTGTTTTGGTTAAGTAATCTTGAATGCCTGTGATTTGGACTTTTCATCTCCTGCACTAGCCTTTTTGGTTAAGTAATCTTGATTTGGACTTTTCATCTCCTGCACTAGCCTTTTTGGTTAAGTAATCTTGAATACCTTGACCTTTGCACCACAACTCAACCGAGGAAACCCAAATTAAGTAGCTTGAACTTCCCATTAAGGGTCCCAAGTAATCATAATTTGAACTTCCAAATCCTGTGTTTTTGGAACCAAAAATATCCAAACCTAGAGACATGATAAGTTTGAAGATAGTTCTAGCAAAATATCACCAAAAACAGAAAAAGAATCAAAGGAAAATCACTGTAGCTCGCCAGAAAAGTCACTGTAGCTCCGCGGAAAATTCCAAAGTTCTCGAAATCTGTGGGAAATAGTATTGGTGGACTCGGAATCACCCCACGAACAACCTGTCCTGAGGAATTTTTGCCAAAATTTGGCCGAAATGTGCTTCACACGCCGCCGCGCGTGCCAAACGCGCCACCGAAGTCGAGGTTCTTACTGGCGCATGGGAGCGCGTGGAGGGGTCTTTGCCGAAGAGTCCAACTGGGATTTGGTCGCCTGTGATAGGGGAACCTTGTGGTAGCATTAGATTTTGCACAACATTGAAGAGAAGGGAGATTATGCAAAACAGCCCTAAAAGGTGGCCGGAAATTGAAGCACGGCAACTGCTTGGCTAGGTTTTCTTTCCCGGAAGTTTTCTCACTGCCGCTCTGATACCATGTGAGAAATAATGACACTGAAAATTTATATTATTGATTAATTAAGTATTTTTATAATTATGCTATTTTCTGATGTGGGGCAATATATATTACTACTATCTAACCGATGTAACCAGAAATAAGAAGCTAAGTTAAAAGGAGAACCAACTAATTTGGTCACGAACTGCATAAAACATTGTCACATATAATCATAAAGATAGATTCACAACTAAAATTTGACAACATTAAGTAGACATTGAAGTATTATGGAATGACATTTTCTTCTTGGAGTAAAGTAAATGCCATCAAGATGGAAGAATCAACAGTAGTAATCCTTACAATGTATTCATCCTCTGCAGAAAGAGTAGTTAGAGTTATCTCAGGTTCCGCAGTTACAGCTGGCTTCAGATCATCATCACCAATAGACCTAGTGACCTAGTGAAAGTAAAATTAATCAGATTAATTAATGATAATACACTTCTATTTTTTCTAAGATCCTAAATCACCAATTGTTTATTCCCCACAATAAGGTCTAAATCACCAACTGTTAAGATAATATGTCCTATTTTTTGTTGGTCTCAGCCGGATACAGAGCCAGATTAAATTCCCACTAGTCTAGAGGTGTCTAGCACCCTTTCATATAATTTTAAACGTGGAAAATTTTCCATACTGATATAACACACGTCATCAACTAACCATTCACCATACAATACATGAAGAATGAGTCAAGGTATTGCAATAATTGGCTACTTTGATATTAGTACATTTATAACGTGTATAAAAACTTGTCATTGAGCCTCATGATATCTACATATTTAATAACTGCTCTTGAAGGAATATAACGCAGACACCACTTTCCCTCACAAAAATGGATCGGGTAATGTGCATGTACATTTCGTACATGCACTAGTGCTCCTTCATTTCTTAACATCAAATAGCTTTATGGGGATGTTTATTTAAAATGGAACTGGGTTCAGAGCGAAAGTGAAAATCATAAGAGATAAGACAAGGGGATTCTCCTGATAAAAATATAGCTAGGGAACTGTAAGACTCCAACCAACCAGGAAATTTACATAAATACAGATTTGCAGAATATAAACACGCATAGAAGGAAGCAAGAATATCCAAGCCAAAGAGCAAAAATGGACAAGAATATAACAATTGACAGGAATACTAGAATTCTGTATACTAGAAAAATCATCAGATACTGCTAAAAAAGATGTGAAACTGGAAAGACTAACCTGGAGAGCCGCATCACCGACCCTCCATGTATCCACTTGCCATTTGACAAGGCCACCTGCACGGATAATACGCTCCCGCTCCTCATGACAACTTGCAACATGATCCTAAAACAGTACCATATATTAGTGCAAATGCAAAGCCATCTGATTTCATCAGAAAGTAGGCTAAGTAAATGAACATCTCACCCTACTTAGAGCATACGGATTACCAGCTCGACACAAGATTGTTCTGCAATCACCAGCATTAGCAACAATAAGTTTGTTTCTGACGATAAGAGCAGCTATTGCAGTACAACCAGGGTGCCAATCTTTCTGAACTGCTCCCCTGCATTTGCGACAAGAATCAAGTTGTGTCCTGAATGCAACATCTGTCTTTATGAATGCTTCAAAAAGCGCATCAGAGGGACTGCAAAGTCATACACATCCATGAGTTGTGTGCCTCGTCTCTCTTAAAAACTTCTTGGTCATTCACACACAAATGAAATTAGAGAACAATCAGAAGCAAGTTAAGCTCGTAAAACCTGCTAATTGAACCAAGATTCTGCAAAAATCCTGGTAAGGCTCCAGCAGAAAACTCAGCTGCTGCTGAACCTGTAGGCACACTAATTAAGACTGCTATATTCCAGTGAAAGATTTTTCTAATAAGTTTTACGTACAAAAAAAGGGCTTCGTAAAGGATGCCACCTCCTTGTTTGCGTAACCATAAAGTACAATCACTTAGGTGTCAAAATTACCTTAGCATCCTTTAACATTTCAAAAAACTTTAAGGAATCAGATGCCAGAGTAATTTCCAGACTAAAGTGATGCCCTCTGCATGCCAATTTAGAGGTGAGATTGGTTTAGTCCATCAAAAAGAGTTCATTATTCAATCATGTTGTCAAACCCTTTGGACAATTCACAAGATTCTGCCAAAAGGACACTACTAATTGCAAGACTCCTCGCAGCGAGACCTTGTAATTTACGCTCTTCAGTGCCTGAAATTTAGCAAACCAACCATTTATAGTTGGCTTTATGGTCAGTGGTCTACCCAGCTATTGATCCCAAGTTAACAAATCCCCCTCCTCACCGAAAACCAAAAAGAGAATCTCATCAATTCATTTAGTAGAGAATACAAGGGTATAATGATGAACCTCCAATTTAGTTGTTCTTGCAATGAGAAACCACTGGATAATGTTTATCTGACATAAGAAACAAGTTGTTCGAACCTACTACATGTTCCTCCGCACCAACCCAAACCAACTGGTCCCAACAAAACATATAAAAAGAGAAGCCACTTTGCTATTGATATAAAGGGATATGGAAGAGAAAAAAAGAGGAGGCCTAAAGCTGTAAGCATATCCCTACCTTCTTCCTAATGACTTTCCCTTTTTCATTGAAGCAAAAATGTTAACACTGCTTGTGCTTTTCATGCTAAGGATGATTGTTTAGCAAATGGAGAAGTAAAAGATTTTTAATATAGGATTCAACAGAGATAAGGCATTAATTTATCTTTTGTCTAACTATCCATTTACACTTTCCATATTTTGTGGCAACAAGTAACTTGCAGCCCTATACCTCATTCCACCCAAGAAAAAAAAGGGAAATCGTGTTACTCGCTTATTGTGTTGAATGTTTAAGCACATTTCCTTTTTGGATTTTTCAAAAGTAATCTCCATTTTCTCTATAAGAAAAACTTTAAAAGGAAGATGTAGGGTCATTACAAGTTTACAACACTAAATTGTTGTCATGATAATACGAATAACTGAAACAATTACTTTATTATCATTGCTATTATAGTTTTCATTGTTGTTGAGTTTCGTACTGTTATTATTATGAACAAACAAAAGAAGCGATATAATGTAAGATACTATTTTCCCGTTCATCAACAACCAAATATTAAACACATGAAGCAACATATGACACCAACGTGGTCCTCCAAAAATTACTAGACGCCCACATTTCCAGCTCTTCAATCTCATTAAGCAAATAAGAACATCCAATTAGGTAGTGTAGAGAGATTACTTATTCCCTTATGATGATAGTTAACCTAAGGGTATAATGGATAGGAATTAAGAAATTTGTTCAATCCATTTCCTTCAAAATTCTACTCCTTTTCTCCCACAAGTAGAATACTCGGTGGTGATTTGATTCAACAGTTAAAATCACTAACACAGAAAAGTACCTATATCCTACCTCGATGACCATCAAAGATTGCAAAGAAGTGAATATCCTTTTCATCACACAATTGAGGCATAAGGAAGTGTCTATCTTCCATCGTTTCCCTTCTTCCACATGATGCAAAGGAACCCCAAGATAGAACTGGACTATATACATGATCATCTGAATAATCCAGCCATGCGCTAGCAGCAAGGGCAGTAGGGATCCTTTTCGAAAATTCTTTACCCTGACCGAACCAGCTAATATTCTCCTGATAGCTTTGGATATTTGCACCATCAGAACCATTTGAAGAAATAAAAGAATCCCCTGATGCCATTTCTGTACGGTTCCTTCCAATTTCATCTTCCAGAATGGAACCGAGCTCCACGACAATATCATCAAAAGAAGGCCTACTTTGCGGATCTTTATCCCAACATCTTTCTATCAAAGAGAGTAAACTAGCTGAAGCGCCAGATCGAAGATCAGCTAGAACGGGTCGTAAGCCTTCAGATACAACGGCTGCAGTAAGTTGCTGCTCAGTGTAGTTCATTTCAAGCACAGTATGGGCCTATCATAAGCAGATATAGGAACCAGTAAGCCTCTAAGATATGTGACAGATCAAATCAACTGCTCGTAAGTTCTTATTCCAGATGTTTAAAAAAATCATATATCCGGAAATCAGTTTCTTGAATTAAAGCCAACTCCCATCTCGTATGTGGAGGAGAAAACTTGAGAGTTCTTCCACCATTTCAAAGGAGAGCAGGTTCTTATGAATCCTATTAACCATAAAATTGATCATATCTCATAAGTGTTCATGCATAAATAAAATTAGAGTAGCAGGATAAGAATGAGTATGCCTTTGATTAATGTAATAAGACAACAAGTAGTTTATTATGGCAAAAAAAATTCATTTTAACATCTTTATACAAGAGAAAAGGAAAACAAAGGTTAAATTATATAATCAAACCTTAATAACTACATTGCTATATTCCTCACTTTTGCATTCTGCAAGATCCTCCTAGGGGTTGTTTGATGGCCACATACTGAAATGGACTAAGCTGGATAAGAAGAATGAATCTGCGTTCGGTAGCACCTTGATAACTTTGTAGGGTAAATTTTCTATAGTAAATATTGGATAATATTGAAGGGAGACCTCGGTGCAACGCTAAGAGTTATCACTGTGTGACCAGGAGGTTATAGGCTCAGGCAATGGAAACAACCTCTTGATAAATATTAAGGTAAGGCTACATACAACAAGCCCAATGTGGTTCAGCCCTTTTTCCGGACCCCGTGCATCGCGGGAACTTAGTGCACAAGGCTGCTCTTTGTTTATAAACCCCCAATAGCTTGAGAGAATAATTTATCTGGGTATTCCCAAACTTACTTCCTCTTTTCTCATTCTGCATTTCTCTCTCTCTTCTTTTCATTTCACATTCTGGAAAGACCTTCATTTATGTTGTGCGTGACTGTTTACCCAATAAAAGAGAATAGAACTGAAGAATAACCAACAACCTTATGTACTCCCTTTGTTTCAATTTAGATAGACACACTTACCTTATTAGTTCGTTCCAAAGAAAATGACAAATTTCAACAATTGGAAATAATTCAACTTTAAACTCTTCTTTTACCCATTTCACCATTTATAAGAAGCTTTTATAACCACACAAATGTCATGACCCCACAAAGCTTTTAAGACCACAAGTTTCAAAAGTCTTCTTTTTTTTTTCTTAAACCCCGTACCGAGTCCAACTACCTCATCTAAAGGGAGTAGTTCTTTCTTTTTTTTTTGTGGAAGGTAAAATTTAACTTACAGTTGGGTGTATTTGTTGTTGTAATTAAAGGCCGACATTTTGAAGAAGTGAAAGAAAGACCCACCTGTGCCTCTGCACGGAGATCAGTGTATGGAACTACGCCAGTAAGCAGCTCACTGCAACATTATGAATCCACAAGAACTTGCTCTTAAAATGTAGAATACAAAAAATATGTTTCATAAAAAGTTCCAAATAAACAGGTCTGAGTTAATCCACGTATGTTTTGGCATCAGCTATAAAGTGAGGACAAATAAACACTTGCTGCTGCATGCAGCCCCATCATAGTATTGCTAATGAAAGAGAAAAGGATCTGCCAGTAAATTGGATACATTAACACAAAACTATCTCATAATGGAAACAACCAAGTCTTCGTGATCCATAAAAAGAAGATAATAATAGAAAATAAACACGAGGCTGGTGCAAGCATTAATGATGTCTCTAACTATTATCATGGGGACACACGAAAGTTTCTGAAACCACACTTCCTGGAAGAAATTTTCAGAGGCCTTAAGAGGTCACATGCTCTTCTGCTTGCAGGAGTTGCCCATACGGAGTTCTTAAATCTTTATCCACAATATTGTGGAGGTAGCATAGGGTACTTCACTTATAAAAGCTAATCTGTTTTCTTCAATAACTAAGACCGAACACAGATCATGAAAATTCTTGCATGCAAAGTCTGAGGAAGTAAGTTATATCCAAGTTGGGGAAAACAATGCCTGAAACACATTTGCAACTCGGAAGGCCTTTCTTTGAGCAATTCTTCTATCTAATAACAATTAGGGTTTCAAACTAGAGATAATATACAGTATCTAATCAACACACAAAAGAATCTTGACAGATCCATGTTGCTGCAGGGATAGGACATCAAGATAACAAGGTAAAGTAGCTGACAGATTACAAAAGCTGACATTAAATATGAATCAAAAAACTTCATCAAATGAAGACTTTGATGAAGTCAAAGTTAAAGCATTCCATTTAAATTCCCAGGAGCTCCTTTTCAGTTCAGGTTGTCATATTCATCCATGTTTATGCTCTATATATCATAACATAGAGAACATTCAGTTCAGGTGGTTAATGTGTTTACAAGATATCTGTGGACCCTAAACGTATATATTTCCAGTATGTGTAAGATGAACAAGCGAGGCAGTTTAGAGTAGATCAGAACATGTATTTGGCATGTGAATGAATGAGTTTTCGCTTGCTATAGATGGATTCTATTACCCCAACCTAAATGGAGCACATTTCATGTTTAGGCTAATCTTTTCTCTCTAGAGTTTATGCAGCTAAAAGATTTATTTGGATTGAATTCATTTGAATTTTTTGTATAGAAATATTCCGTCCTTGGTGTTTCCACTCTTCTTGCCACTCCATCTTCGTGGAGAAGTCCATCCAACCAGAGCATTGTGACAGCCAAGGATTGATGCTAAACCATTTAGGAAGCTACTTGTTTAGACGCAAAACAACATCCAAACAGCACAAATTTTACATTGACGTTAGGCATTACAAGTTAGTTCAGGTAAGTGAACTTGCAGAATCAATGCATTTCTAATTGTGATGCAAAAGCAGCTTGTGACCGCAAAACTTACTTCAGTGATATTCCAAAGCTATATACATCAGATTTTTCAGTCTGTATCTCTTTCCTCAGCACCTCTGGTGCCATGTAAATAAGTGTACCAACCATATTCCTCTTATGGAAACCTCCAGTAGGCTTGCCAGTCGATTTCCAGTTTTCAGTGGAAACTAGTTTAAGATTCTTTTTGTATTCTGCCAAACCAAAGTCAGCAAGACGTGGTTGTAGCTGTCTATCAAGCTGCAGTATAGCAAAAAAAAATATGCCAATGAATTATAGCACGAGATAATTGAGAGAGGGCTTCGGAAGGGGTTAAACTTATTTAAAGTTGACAAGGATATACATAAAAACTGCAGAAGAACCAGGAAGATCAGAGACATTACAAGAATGTTTGCTGGTTTCACATCCCTGTGCACAATCCCAAGGCTATGTAGGTATTGTAGGGCCTTTGCTGTAAAAGGAGAAAAGTATTGTAAATTTTGCTAATGTATTTGATTCATTTTCATTGAGAGAGGAATAAAGGAGAGAAAAGAAATAAGCCCAGACGACTCAATACAGCTTCCCTATGTAGCCAGCAACACGACAGAGCAGCAGGGTCATATGGTTTTCGATATCATATCACTATGTATTAGGCCATAGGCCATGTCTACTTAGGACTAGCTGGTGTGCTTTGATTTCAAAAAGAGTTTGGAGAAAGAAATGTAATCAACCATCTTTTATGTTTAGGACCATTTGAAAGGAGGGCCAGATTTAGGGGAGAAACCGAGGAAGGAGGAAGAGAGTGGGAGATACTCGACTTAGAAGGAAAAAACATCTTAGCTAGAACATTACTCTTTCTTCAGTAAGATCCACAAATTAACAGACTAGTACTCAACAAAATGCAATGGCATTTCCTGAAACGTCGTGGTTTCCTGGAACGTCTTGGTTTACTGAAATGTCGTGGTATTCGCTTCCCTCCTCCTATTTTCTGCTTCAGTTCCATTACCCAATGATTTTCTTCTATATACTTCATCATGGTTAAATAAATTCTCAATAGTTGAGATAACTAGTAAACTACTAAATCTCAGCGATTCAGTTGTCTACTAATGATTCTAGCCTTATCCATGCCCTTTTTTCCCATTTTAGTCCAAATGTGCTATCATCAATGAATCACAATCTGGTACTGTAGACTTCCAATAGAAGCTCATTTTTTTTATTTTTCCCTTATCACATGCTTTTCTTTTTCATGATAAATATCTATTTTATCACATTCTAACAGATTCCATTCTAAATGCAAGTTTCACAATATTAATTGTTCACCTTCGTGGAAAACATTATAAATTCATTGGCATAACTTCAAATGATTAACTTTATTAGATAAGCTAACATCCCTACAACAAAAAAAAGAAAACAATTACTCTACGCACTAGCCATGATGACACATAAAATGACAAGCAGCTGGAAAATGCAAATGCGTAACACACCTAGACCAGTTGCAACTTCAAGTGCCTGTCTTATACTTGGGCTCCATTCATCCACATGTAATTTCCCGGCAAGATTTCCGGACTCGTAAAATTCAAAGAAAAACATGTAATTTGGCGGCTTGGCATGCGCCGCCACTAGCTTTGCTATCCCCGGATGATCCAATTTGCTATAGCCAAACAACATTTTAACAAAATTCACGAACAAATAAATTAGCCAAGCTCAAAAGCTTAACCATAAATCACAATTTTCTCATACGTAAAGATAAGGTAAATATACTAGCTTTGCCATTTAGAAATGGCCAATTTGCTATATCATTCTTTTTCTTTGTATAAGTGACACAACTTGTTAATCCCTCTAGTTCAAAAAGAGTGAAGGGGTTCAAAGTACGAGTGTCAAATCTTCTAATTTTCATTCTCAGTTTGTACATCAAATTCTGAATCTTCTTAACTACAATATATATGATTAGAAACTGGATAAAAATACTATATAAATTACAACTTTTTATAAGTAAGAATATTTTAAAAACTATATAAAAAACTCTTGCTCAAAGAAGCTGTTTGACTCCCTATACAGTAATAGTGTCATAGAAAGTGGAAATTCAAACCACATTACACAACAAGACACTCGAACAAATTAACCGAGCTCAATCACAGAACAATTTGCTCATAGTTAGAACTACTAGCTTTGCCCATACACCATTCACAGAAAAACACATAAAGACAGACACTAATCAATTTCAAACATATAAAAACAACACACCCCTATACTCAAACAAAATAAAGGGAGGAATTTCACCATAATAATTGCAGTTCTTTATGGAATTTATCAATATCTTCAGAGGTGGACAAGATGGGTTTTTTCACAGCAACTCTTTTACCATCAAGAATGGCTTCATACACCACACTTTCAGCCCCTGCAACCAAATGCCTTAAACCAATCAAGATTAGTAAAAATTGAATGTCTATATAGATTTTTTTAAAAGGGATAAAGACCTCGAGCAATAGGGTGAGAGAGAGAATAAGAAGAAAGAAGGAGATGAATGGGGATTTTCGGGCTGGTACAGCAACCACGAATGCAAGTGTTAGGTTCCAAGATTTCCAGACCCATGTTCCTGTCTTCTCTTCCTCGTGAAATTGTCTTATCGAAATCAAAGATTGCAGCGAGGAAGAGAAATGGACATGCTAGAATGAAGCTCAGAGATATTATTGGTGTTGGTCACCATACATATTCTTCAGTCAATTGGAGGAACTTTCCGCGGTCGGTAAGCAAGTTCGTCTCCTCTTGGTACCCATTGGCCCACAATCTCAACAAATAGTATACAACTAGTAAAATCACTCGCACTTTGCGCTATACAGCAACTCATTTACAAAGAGACTAATAATCTTATATCATTCATTTTTTTTCTCTGTGAGAAAGAAAACACTTTTAAACAATACATATTTGGGTTAATTGACATATTAGTTCATAAATTTATTTATTTATTTATTTATTTAGAGCAAGTACTTATATTTTTTTTTGGGTTCAAAAAGAAACTAGTTATATTAAGATAAAGAGTGTGTAGTAGAAAGAGCTAAAGTTGACATAGGCACAGGACACGACGGACCTGCATAAGTAACAGAACTACAGTGATGACCTCGTTGTGGGTCGTGACAAAAGGAGGGGAGGGGGTTTGAGCTAGTACTAGCTAAATTTTCGAGATGGGGGTTACAAAAAGAGGCGTCTGGGCGATGCGTGGTACATACAGTAGCAGGTATGTGTCTAACAAAAAACATTCCTAGCTTGTCTCTTCCAAAGCCGTTTGTACTGGAGTTGGCGGGTGTGTGAAAGTAGTGAAGTCCGCAGGGTTGTTCAAAGTGAAACCAAAATTTGCAAGTAGGTATGTCACCCGGTTTTGCTCCTTATACGTGTGTAGTACGATCGGATCATCCAGTTGCCAAAGAAGGTACCTGCAATCCATAATAATATTGTTAAATAAGGGGGTGGGAGTTAGTTAGGAGAGGGAGTATTGCCTGAGCATCTACGTTGACTACGAGAGGCTTAAATCCATGAAGAAAGGCGATTTTAGTTTGTATAGAAGTCCAAGAAGTTATGTGTAAATGTTGGAGGAAGCGCGACATGAGCCCGCATAGCCAATTATCTAATTTCCTACTGAGTCGCGAATGACACCTCCAAAGGCCCCTTGGTGAGAGAGTAACTTAGTAGCCTCATCACTATTAAGTTTATAAGTATTCAAAGAGGGGGGTGCCATTTGAGTTGCATGGGAATTCGAGGAGGAGCTGAGTTTCTTGGTAAGGCAACGTAATGATATTCAGCTGCATGTGTGAGTATAGTAGTTTCGGAGAGTGGCTTTTTGTGAGATCGAAATATGGAAGCATTTATGTTTAGCCATATGTGCCAGAGGCAGAAAAGGATAACGATAGAGTTTGGAATGTGAAGTGTATTTGGTGTCGTCGTGTGATTGATGAAGTGTTTTAACCAAAGCATAGGGGAGGAGGATTGGTAATTTAGTGCAGATATAGGAGGGTGCATTGAAAATTCTGACCAAAGCCGGATAGCATCGGTACAATAAAAAATGAGATGTGGGATAGTTTCGGGGTTGGATGTGCAAATAGTGCATGTCTCAGACATGATGAAACCTATGTGATTATAGTAAGCGGTTGTTGGTAATCTATTATGACAACATAGCCAGAGAAAATGTTTGATCTTAGAGGGAATACGTAATTTCCAAAGCCATGCAAAAGAAGGTGTAGTATCTGAAGGTAATATTGTATGGTAAATGGATTTGGTGGTGAAGTTCCCATGGGGCGTAAGAGACCAAACGAGTGAGTCATGGGGTCAAAAGTAAGTGGGAATATAGATGGAATGAATACGCTCTAATATATTGATGGATAAATCAAAAGGTAAAGTGAAAAAATCCCAATGGTGAGATGAGAGACAGGTGCTAACACGAGTACAAAGAGAAATAAGTGGGAGTGGGCCCGAGATGAGACTGCGGAGGGGCAGGTTGGCAGCAAGCCAGGAGTCTGTCCAAAATTTAACACTTTGTTTGTCCCCTAGTGTCCATTTAATACCCTATTGGCAAAGGAGCCAACCAACAGGTAGATTATTCCAAATAAAAGATTTAGGAGAATGGGTATCACGCCCCGAACTTGGGGGCGAGACCGGCACCCGATGCCTCACTTAACCTAGCGTACCAACTTGCGACTAAGGGACTCTCAACATATAATATCATAATTTGGACATGGGTCCAGATTGCAAGACAATTTGCGAAGCAAAATATAAAATTGAACGGAATCTAGCGTTGACTAAACATCAATATAAAACTGGGCCGACAAGGCCGCCATAACTACTACCATTGACGAACCAACAAAATATACATACAAGGCCTACAAGCCCAACATACTGCATTAACTAACAGGATATGTCTACAAGCCTCTACTGATGTATGTACTGTGATCGGAACAGGACCCTGACTTACCCATAACATATATACATATATACACAAAATGTACACAAAACTCTAGACCCGGCAACTCCGAAGGACGTGGAGATTACCGATCAAGCTGAACTCGGGCAACACCGACTCAGAGGTCTACCTGTCTGTCTGTCTGAACCTGCACGCAAAATATGCAGCATCCTCAGAAAAAGGACGTCAATACGAAATAATATACCGAGTATGTAAGGCAATAAAATAACTGAAAGCTGAAAATGAACTGATAATATAATAATTGAAAGTACTGGGAGTCAAATATGATTTGGAGATATACTTACCTGCTGATACTGACTCAACTCTCTCAATATAGTAAGTAAAATAAATGTTCGGCCCTATAAGGCTCAGAACGTGTAACTGCTCTGCCGTAGTAGGCTCGCTCATAGGCGCTCGTCCATACAAGAATCTGTATCTCGGCCATTCCGGGATCGCTCATAGGCGCTCGATCGCAGTACGCTCGATATATAACTTACCGTCTGACTAGAGGTTGCTCAATAGGGGCCTACCCATCAATTATAGCTCGATGTTGGTGAAAATACCTATAATATTGTATGTATGTATATATATATATATATAGACTCTCTGCTCTCCTGGATGACAGAAGACAAAACTAAAGTGAATATGAAGTCCAGATAAGGGAGAATGCTGTAACTTATGAGACTAGGAAAATGTACATAAATTCAGAAATATGAACTTCTCTTTATGTCTCGTTATCAAACACATGTAGTTAATGGATCATGCCAAAATGAAAGAAAGGTTTAGCCTTAACATACCTTATCACAATATTACCAATCACCAAGTTGAACCTGCCTCTTCGCACCTTAATCTACAACAATGATAATAATACTATAATTAAGTTACGAAAGGTACAACTATCACACAACGAACAACACACTTATTTTGTATTAAAACGGGCAACATCTCCCCTATAATACTTACTTCATCCAAATTCAAGATAACACCAACCACACAAGAACACAACAACAACAAAAACATATATACATTATTTTCCAGCCTTATATATACCATAAAATACTACAAAACAGCCTAACACACCCCAATCTCTTCATACACAAAACGACCATCGTAGTACTGTCAAACGACCCGAAAATATTACGACGAACGACCAGCGCATCACCGTTCATTTATGTGGTGTTTCTCCACACCCTTACTCCTCAAATACTCCACAAAACAGTAGTAAAACACGCTGTCCAACAGCAACACAAAACAGTCCATAAAACAATCTGCTACAAGTGAACAACTCGAGCTCACGACTTCCAATCACCGTCCCGTGAGTTCTTACAAGTATAGAACGATTTACGTTGATTTTAAAGCAGAAAGAGAGCAGTAAACTTACCTTATTTGTTGGATAACTCAGCTCCTATCTTGATTCTTCAAACTGTAGGTTTTTACCTCCAATTAGAACTTGAAAGGGAGAGAAAATCAATTAGGGTTTGTGGGAAATTTTTGGGAGGATTTTTGCAGAGCTTATGTGTGGTTATTATGCCCTATTTTCAGTCTAATATATGAAGAAAATAGGCCTTTAAAGGCCTCTTTGTACGATCCGAAATGGCCCATTTTTGGGCTCTCATTTAAGCAAGTAGGCTACACACCTATGTGTCACCTAGCAGCCTGTGCAGTCTCGCAAAAATGCTCATATCTCTCTACTACGATGTCGTATTGACAAACGGTTTAATGTGTTAGAAACTAGACTCATAGATATTCAATTTTATGGGTGGAACACCCCATAACTCTAACTATATTGGGATAAAATCGTAGTTAAATTTGACCCAAATTTTCAGTAAAACTTATGAACGTAACTTGTGATGACTTTCATCGAATTTTGTTCTACAACTCGCTTGACTGCAAAACATAACACACGACTATCATATGAATAATATAATTCATAACATAATCTCCTTATCATGTTAATCACCCTGGTCTTACCCCAAAAGTGCATGTTATAACATTCCCAACTTGTCGACTTTCGACGAAACATTGTTTTCTTCCATTCCCTTAGCTTCTGAACCTTCCAACCCTCTTTGTACTTGTTGTTCATGATCTTCAATATTTGTAACCTACGAGATAACATGATTAACTTACTTTATATACTTTTAGATATTATCTCATTTTTGGTCCTACATTAGTTTGCTTACGACGTACTTTTACGTACGAAAATATAGGGTGTAACATCATTCCACCCTTGGGAACATTCGTCCTCGAATGTTTACTCTTTGAGACTTTGGAAATTTTTTGCCAAAGTCTCCTCTATACATTAGACTAAAACCAACCTGCACGTAGACAGAAAACATACTATGCATGCCACACATGGCCAATGTCTATAAATAGCAACACTTTGCCTCACACAACCGTAAATCATAAATACTGAAAGTCAAAAAAATAAGAGTTTACTCTATGAACTACTAGCCTGAATAGAGTTGTACTATAACATCCCATTTCGAGCCATATCTTCAGTTTGAAATAGCTGAGGGTATTTAGACTTCATTTCTTCCTCCGCTTCCCACGTCATCTCTTCCACATTCTTGCTTCACCATAAAACCTTCATGGAGGCTACCTCTTTATTTTGTAGCTTGCGGATTTGTCGGTCTAGGATGCCAACTGGAATTTCCTCGTATAACAAGTCCTCTGTAATCTGTACATCATCTGTGGGCACCACTAGGGTAGGGTCGCCAATGCACTTTCGTAGCATAGATACGTAAAAAACCGGATGGAAAAACTCTAATTCTGAGGGCAACTCTAACTCATAAGCTACTTGGTCCACTCTCTGAATGATCCTATAAGGCCCAATATACCGTGGGCTAAGCTTGACTTTCTTGCCAAAATTCATCACGCCCTTCATAGGTGATACCTTTAAGAATACCCAGTCATTAACTTCGAACTCTAAGTCTCGTCGCCCATATAACCCAGATTCTCCAACATCAAACCACCCTATAGGAGATCTGCACTTACGTGTACACAAAGCCTTGTACGAAGCCATCTGGATATTGGTGTGGTAATTGTTATTATATTCAAACTCAATAAGAGGTAGATGTTCATCCCAACTTCTTTTAAAATCCAACACATATGCTCGTAACATATCCTCGAGCGTCTGAATTGTGCGCTCGACTTGTCCATCAGTCTGTGGATGAAAAGTTGTGCTAAGATTCGCCTGAGTCCCTAGACTTCTCTGAAATGACCTCCAAAAATATGTTGTAAACTGGGGCCCACGATCAGATATAATAGATGCTGGTACTTCGTGTAGCTGCACTATCTCCTTAATATATAACTTTGCATAATCTTCTATTGTATATGTAGATATGACTGGCAGGAAATGAGCTGATTTTGTGAGCCTATAAACTGCCACCCATATAGAATCAAACTTATGATAAGAACGAGGTAAACCCGTGACAAAGTCCATGTTTATCGCCTCCCATTTCCATGTCGGCATCTCTATAGCCTGCATTAGCCCTTCGGGCTTCTGGTGCTCTACCTTCACAAGCTGGCAACTAGGATACTGGGCGACAAACTCAGTAATGTTCTTTATATCGTTCTACCAGTACACATCCTTAATGTCATGATACATGTTCGTCGACCTAGGATGAATGGAGTACCACGAATAGTGTGCCTCTGACATAATCCTGTCTAGTAGCCCTGCTATATCTGGAACACACAGACGACCCCTGTATCTAAGAACCCCATCTCCCTTGAGATCTAATAATGGTTTCTTCTGTTGTGGAACCCACTTTCTCAACTCGATCAACTCTGGGTCCTCGTACTGCCTTTCCTTGACTTCAGCTATGAGAGATGATTTTGCAGTGTTTTGGAGTACAATCCCACCATCGTTAGAATCTACTAATTGAACCCCCAAACAAGCCAACTGATTAATCTCTCTAGTTAATTATCTTTTCTCAGCCTCTACGTGTGCTAAGCTACCCATAGATCGGTGACTTAAGGCATCTGCTACAACATTAGCTTTCCCTGGATGGTAAAGAATGTTAACATCGTAATCTTTCAATAACTCAAGTCATCACCTTTGTCGCAAATTCAACTCTTTTTTCTTGAAGATATATTGTAGGCTTTTATGATCTATAAATACATCAACATGAACAACATATAAACAATGCCGCCATATCTTAAGTGCATAGACAACTGCAACTAACTCGAGGTCGTGGGTCGGATAATTCCTCTCGTTCTTCCTCAACTGCCTTGAAGCATACGCAATTACCTTCCCATGTTGCATCAGAACACATCCTAACCTGACACCTGAGGCATCACAATACATGGCATAACCCTCTGGACCCTTTGGAAGTGTTAAAACTGGCGTTGAGGTCAACCTGTTCTTAAGCTCTTGGAAACTCCGCTAGCAAGCCTCCGTCCACAAAAACTTAGTTGCTTTTTGCATCAACTTCGTCAATGGTGCCGAAATGGAAGCAAAACACTCTACGAACCTCCGGTAGTATCCTGTTAAGCCTAGAAAGCTACGAACCTCTATCGGATTAGTAGGTCTAGGTCAGGATTTCACGGCCTCAATCTTCTGAGTGTCTAACTTTATACCTTCATCGGATACAATATGCCCCAAGAATGCTACATATTTCAACTAGAACTCACATTTAGAAAACTTAGCATACAACGTACGATCACGGAGGATTTGGAGTACCCCTCGCAGGTGGTCCGCATGCTCTTCTTCTGAACGTGAATAAACCAGAATATCATCAATAAATACTATCATGCACAGATCTAAAAATAGACGGAATAGGCTATTCATCAAGTCCATAAATACGGCGGGTGCATTCGTCCACCCAAGGACATGACAAGGAACTCAAAGTGACCATATTGGGTCATGAAGGCTGTCTTCAGAATATCTTTCTCCCGAACTCTTACCTGGTGGTACCCCGACCTCAAATCTATCTTTGAAAAGCATCTAGACCCCTGAAACTGATCAAAAAAGTCATCGATCCTTGGAAGTGGATACTTATTCTTAATAGTTACCTTGTTTAGCTGCCTATAATCGATACACATCCTCAGCGAGCCGTCTTTCTTTCGTAAAAACAGTATTGGTGCACCGCAAGATGAGATATTGGGCCTGATGAAACCTTTCTCTAGCAAATCTTTTTAACTGCTCCTTCAACTCCTTCAATTCGGCAGGTGCCATTCTATATGGAGGGATGGATATTGGTTGAGTTCCTGGAAGCAAATCGATGCTAAAATCAATCTCTCGCTTTGGAGGAATAACTGGAAGCTCATCTAGAAACACATCTATGTACTCTTTGACTACTGGAATAGACTGAAGTGTAGGCATCTCAGCATCTGCATCTCTAACTCGCACAATATGACAAATGCACCCTTTTGCGATCATTTTCTCGCCTTCAGATAGGAAATAAACCTACCTCTGGGTGTCGTTGTATTACCTACCCATTCAAGGACTGGCTCACCCGGAAAATGAAATCTAGTTGCCTTTGCTCGTCAATCAACTATGTCATAGCAAGCTGCCAACCATTCCATGCCCATGATAGCATAAAAATCCAACATCTCTAGCTCAACTAGATCGGCTGAGGTCTGATGACTACTGTCACCGTACAACCTCGGTAAACTCGTCTAGCAATAATCTATTCTCCGACCGGTGTAGATACTGCAAAAAGATCACTTAATATTTCAGGCACTATACCAAACTTCCCCGCGACAAATGGGGTAATATACGAGAAAGTAGATCCTGGGTCTATCAAGGCATAACCATCGTGAGAGAAAATGGTCAATATACTTGTCGCAATGTCTGGTGAAGATTTCTGGTCCTGTCAACCCGCTAAAGCATATATACGGTTCTGGTTACCACCTGAACTGGAACCTCTACCTCTGCCTCGTCCACTACCAGCCGGAGACTAAGACTCGCTCCTTGAAGGATGCACATACATAGATGATCCTATTGCTAAACTGGCTGGTTGTTCCATTCCCCCAGAATATCTATTTGGGAAATCTGGCATAACATGCCCCGGATGCCCACGTGTATAACAAGTATCAGAACTTGCTCGACATTGGCCCAAGTTTCCTCTACCACATATGTCACACCGTGGCGGAAATGACCATGTATGCCTTGAACCTCGCTGTCGTTGCAAACACGATGCCTTTGATCTCTCACCTGGTCCTGGATGAGTATAGCGGTTATACCTATAACCCTATAACTGAGGTGGTGGAGGCCTAAGTGGCCATCCGAAGTACTAGGACCTATAACTACCTTGAGACTGCTCTTGAGACTTGGGAAATCTCATCTTCTTACGCTGCCGTTGCTCAGTCCTCTTTGTACCCTGTTGTTGACGCCTACCCCTTTCTATATTCTGGGCGAATGCCTGAATCTGGGAGATATCCATACTATCGTGCAATGCAGCAGTGGCATATACCTCGGTCAACTTTGGGGCCAACCCTGCTATAAACCTGTGGATCCTATCCCGCATAGTTGCAACTATGAATGGTGCATATTTGGCCAATGAGTCAAAAAGTAGACTATACTCTCGAACACTCATATTGCCCTGCTTGAGGGCTAGGAAATGATCGACCCGAGCCTGTTAGATCTCCCGCGATAAGTACTGGTCAAGGAAGGCATATGAAAAATTCTCCCAAATAGCTGGAGGTGCATCACGTCCCTTGGACCCTCTCCCATCCCTAGTACCAAAGGATGGCTATATCTCGGAGTCGAAAAGCTGCTAGCTCAACTGCCTCTTTCTCTGTGGCATGCATAACCCGAAATATTTTGTGAAGCAAATCTATGAAATCCTGCGGGTCCTCCCTCTGATCTGTTCCCATGAACTCTGGGGGACTCAAAGCAATAAACTCTCGGACCCTTGAACTCCCAGACCCCTCAGAAGACCCTGCACTAGCTGATGCCCTAGCCTGTTGCTGGGTAGCTACCAACTGTGTCAACAAACGCACCGCACTCCTCAAGTCCTGATCTGATGGAAGTGGAGGGGGAACTGGATGTGTGGTATCCCTAGGAATCTCCTCAAGTGGTGGAGGAGCCATTAGTAGGGGTCTTACCTTGGGCCTCAGACTGGGCCCTATCTACTGGGGATACCCTGATGGTCCCCTCACCTGCTATTGTATCTCTCCTCTGGCTAGTCGTAGTCTTTCTAGTCACCGTCATCTGTGTATGCAAACACCAACACGTAAGTTTAACTCAAATTTCCTATAACTTAGTTCTACAGGTCGATTAAGATTTGAAAGAGGGGTAACCAACTCTTAAATGCCCTGTAGTTCCCTGTTTATATAATGTGGTTCACAACACATCTATAAACAAGACCCGACTAGACACAACTTGTAGACTCCCTAGGACATAACTGCGTTGATACCAAATTTGTCACGCCACTTGGGGGGATACCAACACCCGGTGCCTCACCTAACCTAGCGTACCAACTTGCGACTAAGAAACTCTGAACATATAGTATCATAATTAGGCCATGGGGCCACATTGCAAGACAATTTGCAAAGCAAAATAAGAAACTGAACGGAAACTAGCCTGACTAAACATCAATATAAAGCTGGGCCGGCAAGGCTGCCATAACTACTATCGTTGTAAAACCAAAAAAATATACATACAAGGCCTACAAGCCCAACATACTGCACTAACTGACAGGATATGTCTACAAGCCTCTACTGCTGGATGTACTGTGATTGGAAAAGGGTCCCGACCTACCCATAACATATATACATATATACACAAGATGTACACAAAACTCTAGACCCGACAACTCCGAAGGATGTGGAGATTACTGATCAAGATGAACTCGGGCAACACATACTGAGGAGTTCTACCCGTCTGTCTGTCTGAACCTGCACGTATGAAATGCAGCGTCCCCAGAAAAGGGACGTCAATACGAAATAATGTACCGAGTATGTAAGCAATAAAATAATTGAAGCTAAAACTGAACTGATAATATAATAACTGAAAGTACTGGGAGCCAAAGATGATTTGGAGATATGCTTACCTGTTGATACTGACTCAACTCTCTCTATATAGTAAGTAAAATAAATGTTCGGTCCTATAAGGCTCGGAACATGTAACTTCTCTGCCGTAGTAGGCTCGTTCGTAGCTGCTCAGCCATACTAGGCTCTATATCTCAGTCATTATGGGCTCGCTCATAGGCCCTCAACCATAGTAGGCTCGGTATATAACTTACCGTCTGATCAGAGGTTGCTCAATAGGGGCCTGCCCATCGATTATAGCTCGATAGTGGTGAAAATACTGTAATACTGTATATATATAGACTCTCTGCTCTCTTGGCTGATATAAGACAAAACTAAACTAAATATGAAGTCCCGAAAAGGGAGAATGGTGTAACTTATGAGACTAGGAAAATGTACATAAATTCAGAAATATGAACTTCTCTTTATGTCTCGTTATCAAACACATGTAGTTACTGGATCATTCCAAAATGAAAGAAAGGTTTAGCCTTAACATACCTTATCACAATATTACTAATCACCAAGTTGAACCTGCCTCTTCTCACCTTAATCTACAACAATGATAATAATAATATCATTAAGTTATGAAAGGTACAACTATCACACAACGAACAATACACTTATTTTGTATTAAAACGGGCAGCATCTCCCATATAATCCTTACTTCCTCCAAATTCAAGATAACACCAACAACACAAGAAC